>JABUQX010065775.1:42500-70295 GCA_015478945.1 Trachelipus rathkii | reverse complement strand
CCCACCCGCAAAGGCAGCCACGCGCACCCGCTGGTGCGTTCCCGCGCGTCCCCGCCGCGCCGCAGTTGCGCCCGCAGCGCAAATATTTCCGCGTTCCCGCCCGCCGCGTGCGCCCGCAGGCGCAATATTTCGCGTTCCCGCCCCCCGCGTGCGCCCTCAGGCGCAATATTTCCGCGCCAAATTATTATTTAGAACACACACACACCAACACACACACACACCACCACACCACACACACACACACACCACACACACACACAACACACACACCACACACACACACACACACACACACACTTACACTATACGTTATTTAATTTATTAAAACATTTATTTTTATTTTATTATTATACTTAGTGTTTATTTACTTCATGCCTATTATTATTATTATTTAGAACACACAATCACAAAAAACACACACGCGCACATACACTAACACACACACACAACCAACACCACCACGCACACACACACACTCACACGCCCACTCACCTACACATATAGCGTATAATTATTAAAACATTTTTAGTTTTATTTTATTATCTATTACTTAAGTTTATTTACTTCATGCCTATTGTTATATTATTTAGAAACACATGCACACACTCCACAACAAAACACACAACACACACCACACACACACACACACCACACACAACACACACACACACACAATACACACTTACACATACGCACCCACCCACTCGATATTTTGCTGCCTCAACTTGATGCCTCAGCTTTTTGATGCCTAACTTTTGATGTTCTCAGTTTTTGATTGCCTCAACTTTGAATGCCTCAGCGTTTGTGCCTTAACTTTGATACCTCAGCGTTTGATGCTTCAATTGATGGCTCAAACTTTAATAACTTGCCTTTGTACCCTCGAAGCTTTAGTGAGTTCATAAAACTTTGATGACTCATCTTTGATGGCGTCATCTTTGATACCACCCTATATTGATGATTCAGTTTATAAGCAGTTACACTTACCATAGACACTTTACACTTACATTATACACACATACACTATATCTTCTTATTCACACATACGCACATACACATAGACACTTACGTTTCCGCCTAATAGACACTACACTCCCCGCACACACAATACTATTTAATATATTATATAATATATAATATATATATATTATATATTATATTATATATATATATATTATATATATTAATATATATAATTATATCATCGCGGGATATTACGCCTGTTTGGCGCACGCGGCGGAGGTTACGCGGAAATATTGCGCTGCGGGCCCACGCGGCGGGCGGGAACGCGGAAATATTGCGCCTGCGGGCGCACGCGGCGGTGTTCTGGACGCGGCGGACGCACCAGCGGGTGGGGTTTGGCTGCCTTTGCGGGTGGGCCTCATGCCGTGAGCCCTGGCTGGTTTTAGCTTATGGAAACTAAGTGAATTAATATATCTATTCTAGTGAATTAGATAATTAATTCCTCAATGTAAGTATTTATTATTAAATTATTATATACCTTTAGTAAAAATAAAACACTTTTAATTAAATTAAGATAACTTGTGCACCGCTAACAGCTAAAATGACTATGATTTTAAAAGATTTGGGTCTAAAAGTTAATAAAACACACACCTGCTCAAATACAAGTTTAAAGAACAAAGTTAATTTTCAAAAGACGATAAAATAATTCTCGACCAATTACATACGAGGTCATATAGAGATAAGGATTACCCCGACCAAACACAAGTAAGGAAAACATTTCCTTTTTACCTGCTTTTAAAGGATCTTTACCGATCCAGCATGTTTCAGTTGAAATATCATTTATAAAATAACGAATAACAATGATTCCTTGTCTATACGAGAAACTACCTTTTGACCTTGGATTAGGATTAAATTTAATTAGCCCGTCTACAAAAAGGCTTATCTAAATTTAGGCCTAAATTTAGGACCAACGTAGTTATTGCACCACAATTTACAGAAAAAGGTCAGTTTGAAATTATATTTTTGACCTGGAATTAGGCTTTAATCGCCCCGGAGTTACAAAAAGGATTATCCTAAATTTAGACCTTAAGTAGTTATTGCACCACATTTTACAGAGAGAGGGTCAGTTTCGTATCTGTAAGGAGTGCGGGTAGTTGTGTTTTCTCGTGATGGGTTGTCAAATGTAGAAAAAGATATATCAATAATAATAATAAAGAAAACCCGAATTATTTTAAAACTTTGAAATATTTTTAGTTAAACTCCATATGTGAATAATATAAATGTAAGGTGATTAGTTGTTATTTTTAATAAAAACTTAGAATGATTTTAAATAAAATACATGTTATGTACCAGAGAAAGAACTTATTTTGTTATTTTTATACTTATTACTGGCTAAGATGATGTAAAGGCAGTAAAGTCAATGAGAACAAAACGTGGCCAATACTGGTGCTAGAGGGGTGCTGGGGGCTGATCTTATCTTAGCTGATTTACTGATTTATTGATTTAAGGTACGTAAAATATATGTTTTAATAAAATTCATAAAATTTTAGTAAAAGTTATTTTAAAACTTGATAGTTTATAAATATTATAAACAAAAAAAGTATTAAACAGTTAATAATAATTCTTTGTCCAAAGATAATGTTTGATTTAATAATAATTTTTTTTAAGACTTTTGTTTATAAATTTTAGTTGTATTTGAATGAGTAATATAAATGTACGTGTTTAATTCAAAAACATAAAATGTTTTAAATAAATATATACGTTATATGTGTAAGTGACTGTGCGTGGGGTGCCGTGTGTGTGTGTGTGTGGTGCTGTGTAAATCTGTGTGCAAGTGTAAGTAAATCTGTGGTGTGTGTAATTTGTGTGTGAGTGTAAGTAAATCTGTTTGAGTGTAAGTAAATCTGCTTGTCAGTGTAAGTAAATCTGTGACTGTGAGTGTAAAGTGTAAATTTAAGTGTCTATGGACAAATGTAAGCTGTCATATGATGTGTCTCATAAGTCATCAAGCTGAATGTGTGTATATAGTGTAAGTGTCGTCGTGTGTGTGTGAACCACAATGTGCTTAAAGTGTAAATGTAAGTGGGTCTATTGGGTAAATAAGTGGTCATAGTGAGTGTGTATAAGTTGTCATAGTGAATGTGTGTATAAGTGTAAGTGTATGTGTGTGTTGTGTGCGTGTGTGTGCGCGTGTGTGTGTTCTCTAAATAATAATCCAACAATAGGGCATGAAGAAATAACCACTAAGTATAATAAAATAATAAAAATAAAATAAATAAAAATAATAAAATAATAAAAACAAATAAATAAATAATAATAAAAATAAATAAAAATGTATTAAAAACAAAATAAAAAACATAATGTTTAATAAATATATTTGAGTTAAAACAGTAAGCAGAAAGTTAAAAAGCACTAAGCAGAAAGTTAAAGCAGTAAAACATGAGTTAAAAGCAGTAAAGCAGAAAGTTAAAGCAGTAAAACAAAAGTTAAAGCAGTAAAGCAGTAAAAAAAGCCAATATCTAATCCCCCCCCCCTTGGTTTTAGGTCACACCTCTATTGAATTACTGATTTAACTGCTTTAAGGTATGTAATGTAATAAATATGTGAGTTAAAAGCCCGCTAAAAATATAAGTTAAAAACAGTAAAATTGAGCTTTAATATATTAAAATATGATTAAAGCAGTAAAGCAGTAAAACAAAAGCAGCATTACTAATCCCCCCTAGGTGTTAGGAAACACTGGTGATTCGATTTACTGATTTACTGCTTTAAGGTAGTTAATGGTTAATAAATATGTTGAGTTTAAAGCCAGTAAAACCCAATTAGTTTAAACAGTTAAAACTTAGTTAAAGCAGTAATGCCAGTAAACAAAAGCATTACTAATCCCCCCTAAGTGTGTAGGTGTAACACCTCTATCTGATTTACTTGATTTACTGCATTTAAGGTATTGTATGTAATGTTAATAAATGATGTGAGTTAAACCAGTAAAAACAATATAGTTTAAAACCAGTAAAACATGATGTTAAAGCAGTAAAACAGTTAAAACAAAAAGCATTACTAATCCCCTAGGATGTTCAGTTAACACCTCTATTGATTTACTGATTTACATGCTTTAAAATCAGTAAAAGTATAGGTTTTTAATAAAAATGTTTAATAATGAAATTAGGATGGGCTAAAAATTGACCCATGGAAGACCCAAAGGGTTGGTCGTGTGTTTATACATGTGTATAAAGTGTGAAATGTAAGGTGTTAAGTGTCATGGTGAGTGTAAGTGTCAAGCTTGATGTGTGTATAAGTGTAAGTGGGTGTGTGTAATGTCGCGTGTGTGTCGTTTGTGAGCCGACCTTGTGATATAAGTTGGTAAATGTAAGAGTGTCTATGGGCTAAATGTAAGTGTCATAGTGAATGTGTAGATAAGTGTCATCGTGAATGTGTGTATAAGTGTCATAGTGAATGTGTTTGTGTGTAGTGTGTGTGTGTGTGCTGTGATATAAGTGAGGAGTGTGCTATGTGTATAAGTATAAGTTGTGTTGTAACATTCTCATGTTGTTGTGTGATGTGCGTGTTGTGTGTGCCGTGTGTGTGTGTGTGATGTGTGTGTGTGTGTGTGTAGTTGTGTGCCACGAATGGAAATTAAGTTAGGATAGATCCATACAGGTCAGGTCCCTACATGACCTCATGTTAGCACAGATAACTTAACAAAGGCTAGGCATCAGTTACCTGGATGAGCTCAAGGCGCGGCGGAGGCTAAGGTGCCAGGAGTAGGCATAGGTGTATGCTAGGATTATAGGCTGATACGCTAGGTAATAGGTTAGGTTACGGTTAGCGTTAGTTAGGTTATAGGTTAGGTTTAGGTTAGGTATAGGTTATGTTAGGTAAGGTCAGGTTTTAGGTGCAGGTTTTAGGCTAGGTTTAGGCTGGGTATAGGGTATCCGGCAAGGTCAATGTCGAAAATATCATGGTCAAACAAGGTTAATTATATATATATATATGATTATTATATATATATATATATATATATTATTATATATATATATATATATATATATAATATTTATATATATATATATATAATATAGTATAGTATATATATATACTACCTCTCTCTCTCTCTCTCTCCTCTCTACTCTCTCTCTCTCTCTCTCTGCTCTCCTCTCTCTCTCTCTCTCTCTCAGTATTCATATAGATATATATATCATTATATTATATATATATATATATATATATATATATTATATATATATATAGTATATATATATAATATATTATATATATATATATATATATATATATAAATTATTATTTATTATTATCTATTATTATTATTATTATTATTCATATTATTATAATTATTATAATAATTATATTAATTATTACTGGAGCGCGGGACTGAATTTTTTGAGAAATTTAAATTATATTATTAACAATACGTGCCGCTGGACGGTGACTTAAGGTCATAAATTGCGCGAGTGGTGGTATTCGTATCCTTTCGGATAGGCTATATATTGTGATTTATGAACGAAAGAACTCGAAATATATAAATTCGGTGAGGCATGAGGTGGTAAGGAAGTTTAAGGACAGTATAAAAGGGACGTGAAAATCGTGGCTATGACCAGCGTGGGCGCAGCTTGTGTTTGTTCAACTCTGCATGTGTGGCTTGTGCTTGGTGTAGCTGGGTGGCTGAATTTGAAAATATAGTGCGGTTCTCGGAGAATCAATAAAATATTTGGCAAAAGTTTTAATAAGAATACTAATTGTTTTCGTAAAAATATAATACTTGTCTTGAACTCTCGTATATATAGTCTAAAAAAAATAATGCTTAAAACGTATGAAATTACACCTTTAGCTAATTGCCTTGTACTTTAGCCGCTCTCTTTGTTGCGGTGCGTTCTTTGCTTAACGAATCGCGACGGACTCCGCGGAATTGTTAAAAAGCGCGACGATTAAACGCGACAACGACGATGACTGCGACGATTTAAACGCGACAGATGAATTGCATTCATCCCGACGAACGCGACCACGATTGAAAATTATGACGCAAAGATTAACAAAACGCTTTTATAAACTAAAAATGGCGGACGCTCAAGTCAACAAGGTTATTACCATTGTAAAAAAAAAAAAAAAAAAAAAAAAAAAAAAAAACAAAAAAACAACATACGTCCCTATAAAGGAGCTCTGAGTAAAAATATCTCAATACCTGATTCAGCCGATTGTCTGCTATCTCGCCTGGTCACGAGGTGGTCAGCACGATCGAAATGACTCCCCTTACTACTGCCGAGTCTTTGTGACGTTAAATCACTAATCCACAGGAAAAAATATTAAAATCTTCTTTCGAGATTCTATTTTGATTTCATGATTCCATACTAACTCATCCACACACACGCACACACACGACAAACACCATTGACTGCTTCCCGCTCCATTACTTTAAATATTATTCCGCTATGGTATCTCAATCTGTCTTTTATATACGTAAATATATTATATACTTACACCCCATATAGTACTATACTGATATATATCATTATATACTATATTATATATATAGATATATGATATATATATAGTATATTTATATTTATATATATATATATATTATATATATATATATATATATATATATACATAATATATATTATATATATATATATATATATATATAATATATATATATATATTTATATATAATATATAATATATATATTATATATATATATTATATATATATATATATTTATATAATATATATATTATAATATATATTTTTTATATATATATATATATTATATATATAATAATATAAATATAATATATATATATATATATATATATATATATATATATATATATAATATATATATATATATATATATATATATATATATATATATACTATATATATATATAAATATATAAATATATATATTATATAATATTTATATATATACATGATAATAATAACTACCTATATATATACTTATTTATATATATATATATATTATATATATCTATTATATATAATATATATATATATACTTACTTATAATTATACTCGAGTATTATATTATACTACTCACTATATATATACATCTATATATATATATTATATATAATATATATTATATATATTACTAAGGGATTGTTTAATTATTCTAAGTTTTTTCTTTGTTTAACAGTATATTCTATAAAAGCTATCATTACACTAATTTAAAGAATAATAAAAAAAAAGCATCTTAAAAGCACTAGGAATTTCTTTTAGATACCAACTCAATCCTTTAAACCGACTGCAACTTTTGAAATACTATGTTAAAGGCAAGTTAATGTAATGCTAAGAAACATTGTATTGAAACACCAGTAACTTTTACCATGCAATCACCATACATTGGTGTTTAAGAACATAAAATTTTATTACCAGCCAGACAGTTTTCAGAGATAGTTACAATTATCTTTATCAATTGAATTGTGAAATGGACGAGCCATAAGATATTGAAGGCTCATTTGACAGTTCAGAGTTAAAAATTTATAGTAAATTGTGTTCGAACTCTGCTTCGTTAACATTCTCTTTTGAAAAGGAATGTTGAGTTTCATTTGAGCATTTTCAATAGTGATAAACAAGAATTTAATCATTCAAAAATTTCCAAAAATTTAAGGTACAATGACCGTCATCGCAACCCTCAATACTCATATATAGACTGTGTATATACAGCTACCATAGTCCTCATATAAATATATCTTACGTCTCCGAACGTTTTCGTCATATACTCCTATTTCTACCAGTCTGCTAAACAAATAATACTACTATTATTTACTAACCTAATACCGTCTTAATATAGTTACCATCTTTACTCTATTCTACCTTATACTCTTTAAACTTCATACTTCTCTTTAATCTATCATCTACATATACTAATTACTCATATTAACTCTATATTCATATATCACTATCTATACTCTTACTCTTAACTATATACTCATTATCTATCTCTATCTATTATACTACTATTCTCTTCTCTATCTATATTACTCCTCTTATATATATATATTATATACTTTCATCTCTCTATTCTCCCTCTCCCTATTACTCTTTCTCTCTCTACTCTTCTCTTATCTACTACGCTTATATACTATTACCTTACGCTTCTATCTCATATTATACTATAATCACTTCTATAATTACCTCTCTTCTTACTTTATATTACTATTTCAATCTATATACTCTCTATACTCTTTTACTTCTCTTACTACTATTAATTATACTCTATATATTCATCTTCTAATTATCATATCTACTCATCTATTCATAATTACTTATCTCTCTTATCATTATACATACTTCTATTCTCTCTATTACATCTAATACTCTCTTATTATTCATCTTTCTTACTCTCTCTCTCTCTCTCTCTTCTCTATATATTCATACTCTCTCATATCATTATATATAATATACTACAATATAATATAGTATTATAATATACTATACTATTCTTGAAATTAAAAGTGAATTCTTTCAGGGACTCAACCTTTACTATATATCTCTTATATATTACTCTATACTCATCTATATAGACTAATATATTATATATACTCACTATTACATACTATGTACTACTACTCTTTACTTACTCCTATTATACTCTTCTGCCGGGCCCTTCAGTGTGTAATCTTGATGATCTCTTTGGTTTCTCGTCGCTAGGCCTTCCTATCTACATCGTGACTTGCATATGATTTCAACTGAGCTCTATAAAGTTTCCCAGACATGTTGAAATTACGCTTCGTTTCCTTCAGAAGAAGTACTGAGGAGTCTCCTCGCCTTTTCCTCGATATTATGCACTCCTCCTTTCGTGCAATTCTGTCCTCCGTTTTCTGGCTCAATTTGATTCCTCTCTGGAGTGCAGCTCTCGGTGTAGCTTGCAGACCGATGTTTATATCCGTAAACGTGAGTACCTATTCTTCCTGTTGTCTTTCCTCTGATTTTTGTATCGTGACTCGCAGTATTTCAATGACGGTACGTCTCGGTCTTCTCTATACATCTCTTTTGCTTCTCTCTGCTCGATTTCATCATGTACCTAGTCTACACTATACATAAAACTTTCCTTTACCCTTAATTTCTTAGCCGCCTTGTTTAAACATACGATACCAATTTAATAAATTTTTGCGAGCTATAGTACAATTCTGCGTCTCCTCTACTCTATATACTATCATCATCTTTACTACTACTATACTATCTATCTCATATTATACTACTTATACTTATCTCTCTCTATTATTACTTTCTCTATTAGTATCTAATCTTATTCTACTCAATACTTCTCTCTCTTATATTATATACTTTACATATATATCTACTATTATACTGCTTATCTATTATCTTACTCTCCTTCTCTCTCTGATCTCTATTACTTACTATTTCGATATATACTATATCTATATAGATCTTACTTATCTATCTTCTTCTTCTCTCTCTCTATAGTATATCTTCATCCTCTCATTTATCTTTCCTTCTTCTTTTACTATTCTGTCTCTCTAGTGCACTTGCCTCCGTCACCATACTCCATAAGTCTGGGCAATACTGACAGTGCTGTCGTCTGTTTCGTCTATTCTTCATATCTTCTCTATCTTATCTCTTTCTCTTACTCTTACTCTACTATATACTCTACTATTCTCTCTTCTACTTACTCTCTACATCTATATCTAACTTTCCTTTCTTACTTACTTATCTTAACTTTACCTTACTTTTCTATCCTACCTTTTTTAATCTTATCATCTCTTAACCTTACAATATTCTAAGCCTTTACTCTTTCTATATATATATCTCTCTCCAAAGATTCAACACTCTATGTCTATACGACGGATCTTCTTCTCTATCATCTCTCTCGCTCTCTCTACTTATACTCTCTTATTCATCATCTCTTATTCTCTCTATTTTACTCTTGTTATATTTTACTGTGGTTATATTTAATATCTTAACTTTAAAATATATGAAATTTATCTACTTTCTATCTTCTCATTTCTTATCTAACTTTTAGTATATATTATATACATCTCTCTTATTCTCATATATTCTAGTATTATTACCCCTTCTATAGGTATAGTTATCATATCTACTTATTCTAATTTATCATCTGTATTAGGTTCAGTTATCTTAAGTACTTCTATTTTATATACCTCATTATACTTATTTACTATCTTCTGATTACTCTATCTTATCTATTTTTAGATAACAAAGATGGATATATTACTCTATTACTCATTTATACATATCTATATTATCTATTACTCTATATTACCTGTATTTAATACTTATTATTTTATATATCTATATTATATATACATATATCAATAACTATAGTATCTTCTATTTAATGACGAAAAACCCTCCTAGTGTAAATGATTCTTGCATAACACCCCAAATTTTCCATCATCTCACTTAATCTTTCCAAATATTCTTCTATCTTCATCTTCTCTTCATATCCTCTCTACTTCATTATTCATCTACTCTATCTCGCTCTCTCCTCTCGTCTCTCTCGTCGTCTCTCTCTCATTCTAACTTACCTATTATACTCTTCTCTCTTCTCAGTTACTTCTCTTACTCTCTACTATTTCTCATCGTTTTCTAACTTACTTCTTCTCTCTTTCTCTTATCATACTCTTATCAAATATACTCTCTTATATCATATATCTGTCTCTCTCTCTCTATTTCTATATCTCTATCTCTAATTTTTCTATCTCTTATCTATCTCTTATCTATACCTATATATACTTACTCTATATTCTCTCTCTCTCTTTCTTCATAATATATATATCTCTATTATATTACTCATTACTTATTCTATCTCTTACCTTATCATTCTCCTATTATATCTATATTTCTCTCTCTCTTATCTCTATTATTACTCTTCTTATCTATACTCTGACTATATAATATCTATCTATCCTATATCTTATACTATATTCTTTATCTCTATATACTCTATTTACTAATATACTCTACTATACTATTTACTATCTACTATTATATATAAATACTATATTATAAAAACTTTATCGATATATATAAAATACTATATCTCTCTCTCTTAATATCATACTTATAGTCTCTGTATAGTCTTTATCATCTCTTCTTCTTCTTATCTCATTTACATATAATATTATACTACTATCTATTATATACTCTACCTTACTCTCTCTTCCTTTAAATCTATCTATTCTTTACCTCTCTTCCTATTAAACCTTCTTCCTTATATATTATTGTATAAATAACAGTTTATGTTGATTTTAAATATAACTAAATATCAGTATATATACATGATATTTAATAAAATATTAATATACCCTTTTAAGTATATTTATATCTATATATATAATATTATATAATATATAGATATTTGGTTGATCAAGTTTCAGATATTTGTTGCATCAATCATACTGTGAAACATTATATGGTATTGTCAATGTTAAAATTCACCTGGCATAAAAACAACCTTTTGAAGGTTGGACTTGTTTTCCAAAACAATCGCAAGTTTTACCAAAATTGTCCATGATAATTTACTAGCTATACTTAAGCTATACTTTTTAAGTAATATTAGTCTGGCCATTCCTTCTTTGTCACCTGTAATATGTAAGTTAACATAGTTTTTATATTGCTAAAATTAACCAGTATAATAAAAGATAATTGAAACATTCCTTACACTTTTAACTATAAAAATGCACACTTATCCATTTTTGGTGCGGTGGGTCCTTTTATTTTCTTAATTAAGAATTTTGCCGGCGAAGTATTAGGCTTTATTGGTACGATGATCATTTTAGAATACATGTATGCATGATATATTAGATAAGTATATATGCAAATCAATATAATTAAACTTTAATTATTTATGAATCGTATAAATATATATAGCGTAGGGAAATTGACTATATTATTATATATATATATAAATATATATATTATATATACATATCGATATATTAAATCATCAATAATCTATATAATATAATATATATATAATATCTATGTTTATATATATATTTACCTTTTTTTTTTGTCGGTCGAGTTGTAATTACTTGTTTTTACATTATTTTTTTTCCAGTTTTCTAAAAATTAAAAGAAAGTCGGAATTAGATTTTAATTTAAATAAATTTTGACCAGCTTTGCCGGATGAAGTTTTGACCCTAGTGGTGTTATTTTTATAAATTATGTTTCAAATTATGATCAATTACTTTCTTTTATTCTTACATTGGAATATATTTTTACTTTCCATAGTTTGTACAATATTTGAATATTACATATTTGATTATTATTTTTTTAACAATGTTAGGTAGTTTTTGTGTAATAGTAATGATATTTTAATGGGATGACAATGTTTACATTTTGAAAATCTTTTGAGAACTATCGCAGGTGAGGCTCCTGTAACAAATGTGGATTCCTTCATTTTGGTTTAAAATTATCAACTAAGCAGACTATGATAGATGTGTACTAAATACTAATTAACTGTACCCAAGTAGGTATATAAAACTATAATATATGATAATAAAAATTATAGTATTAGAATTTTGTTAAAACAAATTATTTTTATACTATAATATGTATGTAAATTTATTTTAATTTCTGTATCTATATATATCAGGTAGAGTTTTTAATCTATATCATAAGGTGTTATATATGAGTGATATATTCATTATATTATGCTGATTAAGGGAACAGTATTTATTTAATACTCTCATTATAACAAGCTACTCTTTAGTGCCGTATCTAAATAATTGTTACTATATATATATAGTATAGTATGATGTAATTTCATATATAATAATAGTATTATATAGTAGATATTAATGATATTATTTGTGAGTGAACAACTTCTAGAACGCCAATTATCGCTCTCCTGCTCAGTCTTTTCACTTCAGATCTGTCTAGTTCATCAGTCTAATCTGAGCCATGATACTTGAAAACTCATATTGACCAGGTGTCGAGATCAAAACAACTCTAGATAAACCTTAATTATATCGGCGCCGCTCAGTGTTTCTCTCCTCGAGCGCAGTACCTCGATTTACTACACTCTCATAGTTTGTAGGGTGTTCGCGCCGATTCCAGTAAGAACACTAGCATCTTTCATTAGTCCTCAAAACTGCTGTTACATCCCAGTAGCTTCTCCATAAGGATTCGATGTCTTCTAGGTGCGCTTATAAAGTTACTATGCGTTGTTCCAAGAGTAACAATTAAGTGCAAAAAGGAAAGGACCATGTTTTTAGCTAGCCCTGATAGAAAAAATTAACCCCCATTATTATATAACCATGCAAAGGAAATACTTTCATATTGTATCTGAACGCCCGTAACGATACAATTCTCTCAATCTTCTGTGTGATACTTGAACAAAAATTCATATTTGTCCATTTCTAATATTTATATTTAAATAATAGAAAATGTATAATTAATAATTATTTAATAATATTTTATTTATGCTTATTACTATTATATGAGATTGACTCAAAACATCTATTCCAACTTGTAAATTATAGTATATACAGGTTTTATATATATATATATAGTGGATTTACTTTATCATATAATATATATTATATATATTGGTTATTTTTTAGTAAAAAATTGAGTACTATATATATAGTATATATATAAATTAAATAATAAATGAGATAAATAAATAATAAATAAATGAATAAAAAAAATAGTAAATAATAACAAATAATTTAATTAAACTAAGTAAAATAAATAAGAATAAATAAATAATTATAATTGATACGTTATATATAATAATATTGCAATAAAAATGATTATAAGTAAATAAATCAAATAACATAAATCAAATAAACTAAAGCACCTTAACAAATCAAAGAAAGGAATCAATATAATAAATAATTAATAATTAACGATAAATAATTGTGGGCTTTGCAGGGGATGAACCAATAAATAAATAAATAAATTAAATAAATAAATAATAAATAAATAAAATTATTAAAAGATAAATAAATAAATAAATAAATAAATTAAAATAAATTAATAAAAATAAATAAATAAATAAATGAAATAAATAAATAATAAGATAAAATTGATATTATAAATAAATAAATAAATTAAATAATAAAAATTTCGCTTTTCATAAAATAAATAAATAAATAAATAAATAAAATAAACCGTAAAAACAGGCTAATCTTAGCATGTACATAGATATATAATATATGGTATCATCACTTAACTATTAGATAATTATCTAATTATACTGCCTATTGTAAATTGGGTATCATATTGATTAATACTCTATGTTTTATCTAAATCTTACATAAAATTTATAAATAATGTATATGCATACTATATATTTTATAGTTCATAGGTATATTGTATATATAGATGTCATATATATAAAACCCTCAGTCCTATTTTTCTATATGTAAAAAAGCTCGAACACAAAATATCCCCATCAATTGTCATTCTCATTGAAACACAAACTAAAGTACTGAAACAAATGTTGACTCTAATGCATACCAATTAAACAAAAAATGATTTTCAAGTCAATTTACGTAGTTTACTTCTTTTACTTGTTCCATATCCGATTTCCTCTGCCATATAGTGTCGCTTGGTGTCTCTACTTGTGCTAGGCAAAGGACAGCAGTATTTGTGAATCTACCCTGAAGGTTACCATTAGCCATACCTCAACTATCAACGTTCTCCACAGAGTTATTTCTCCATACCATACTCGTTAGATATTCTTGTGTCAAAGTTAAGGTCTTACTCCTCTGAATTACAAACACTACCTGAGGCATAGCTTATCATAGTTGCCTTCCATATACTAACTGATTATAGCGTATTATGAACATCGCAAGTGTCCTTGCTACGCCGAATTCACAATTATGACAAGCAATTTACTGCTTTCAGACTTACAGGTATGATGAGATGTGCGATAATTAAAATTCTCAAAAGTTCCTTCTTTAGTGGACCCTCGCTCTCGCAAAGGTATTCTAACCAATCGTCTACACTCAGCTGTATACGTCGGTGGCTAAGATGCGATACCACTTCTCTCAGACTGGGTTATACTAGAAATTAAGTCCGAGTAGAACAATATGAACGCATGTCAGAAAGAAGAACGAACTAGCTGTCTACCTGCCCACACTTTATACCCTTTAAGTGTAGGACTTACGTTCGCCCTAAGTCAAGAAAAATCAACCTTAGGGCTTCAATGGGACTGCGCACTAACTCCTATACTAATAGTTATCTTCATCATTATGTAGGCTTTTATCGCCTTGTCCAGGTTTAGACCTATCCACAAGCAGTGAGCCACCTCACATAAGACCCCTCCATTCATTTACCGATGATTATGCATTGATCCAGCCTTCTGTGATCTCGCCTTGCCAAGACATTAACATTCATTTTTCGGCTTCTATACCTTCCACTGAGGTGCAATCTACTTTTTTTCTCTCGTTCTATCCTTAACTACACTCACTCTACGCTATATATTCGCTTAACCAGTGCAGCGTCATCATTCATCCTTTCACAATTTTCAAAATCAGCAAACCACCTTAATACTCTATTCATTTACTCCTTTCTTCCACGCTACACAACTCCCCAATGAGTTCATTCCCTCATTTTATCAATCTTCTCATACCTAACTACGACAACGCCCCTAAGATTATCCACCTGAAATACATTGTGCTTTAGGATTCGACTCATACCATACGTGTATTTCAGACCGTAGTTCACTACCTATACAATTAGTACATCAACAGGCTACAAACATACCCCTCAATCTAGACGCTAAGCGACCACTCATAGACTTTTAGTCCCTTTACATTTTCCACCAACGATTTTAATTGCACCAGCCCTTCCTTTTAAACTACAACCATGTCGCCATCTTTCCTACTTCTACACTCTGCCCGTCATCCTTTTCCTCTCTCTCCAATCTAACCCAATATATCCTCAAGAATTTTAAACTCACGACAATATAGGTATAACAGCTGATCAGTTGCTCTATCGATCCGAACGTAGCCTTGTCAAACTGAGGATTGCCTCATCGATCTGCAACCATAAGCCCAACTATTTACTATATAATTCTACGCTTCACTTTTCAACACCCTCTACCTTTTATTCCGCTATTGACATCATCTTAAACGCTCGATCAGATTGCGCTCCATCGCTCCAACCAAACCCCAAAAGTATCACGCGAGAATTAACTTATATATAGGCAGGGCAATCCATCCAACCTTCATCTTACCATTTCTCCCTCGATATTGATCAAACTACTGGTACTATAGTATGTTATATTCCATATATAGTAATACTATAGTTATCTAGTACTTCTAGTGCTATAATATCTGCATATATCTCTACGTAACTATAAGACTACCTAACTATTCATCTGAAATAATAATGAATGATATTATGTTATCTTTAGTGTCATTTATATAGGCCACATGATATAGATTTATTCTTTTTATCTTCTATTGTCGCACTTACTTATAATTTTTAATGATTTATATATATATAATAATATATTAGTTTATTTGTGCATATAATAATAATAATTAATTATATTGCTATTCATAAGTATTATTATTTATATATTTTTATGTATATAATTAGTTTTATATATATTATAGTATAGTGATATATATTATATATATATATAATTAATTATCTATATAAATATATATACATATATATATATTAATATATATAAATCATATAATATTATGATATTTATTTATATATACTATCTTTCCATAATAATTATGATTCCTATAATAATATACCAGTGATTGTAAGTGAGTATACTGATATTATATTTGAGAACTATCTCCTTTATTTAAATCCTCTAACGGTTTCTAATTTCTATTCAATATATTGTGTCGACTATGCTTTTGGGTAGTCTCGATAGGATAAAGATTGAGTTTCTATACGACATAATTTCGTATTTTATCCTCTTCGATATATTGCTAAGAGACAATTTCATTATTCATTTCTCCGCGGCAATTTAATCTTTGTTGATTTACATTATAATTACTTTTATATTTATTATTTATATTAAATTTTTTGATTTATTTATTAATTAATTGATGCAATTCTTTATCCTCCAAATGACTTTTTCCATTATCCTATTATGATTGTGGTCTGGTTGTAGTGATACAGCAACCAGTGTGCTACCCCTTCGATATGGGGGACAGAAAAACAAATAATTATAGTAAATATCAATATACGTTAATAATATAGTTTTATATGTTAATAGTGATATATTAATATTATCCTGGATAAGTATATAAATATATATATATGATAATACTTTAAAAAAGACATATACTAGCTATATATTAACGTATATATATATATATATATATATATATACTTTAAGTTACATATAAGAAATAAAAAGCTACGCAAGAAGCATTTAGTGTGTGTGATATCTCTATTTAATTAGGGCGCTCTTCGTGTTCTTATCCAACCCAGATCATTCAGCATAAAACAGCCCAATAAAGACTATTTAACTAATTATATTACTTATGAATGTTATATTAAAATTCACAATTAATGAATTTAGACTATTACTAATATCATATATAATTAAATGTAATACTCATAATCAATTCATTTATAATTAAATATATATTTTCATGATTTATTTTATACATAAAATTTATATTTAAATAATAATAACGAATATATTAATATATTTTTATCATAAATAATAAATGAATCTGATGTTAGAAATCAATAATGCCAATAATAATAATAATAATATCAATAAGACTAATAAATTCTTATTAAAACTTAAGAGTAATATCAAACTATAATACAAAATAGTAGAATAAAATAATAAATAACTCTAAATTAAAATTCATATTATAACATTAGTTTTTAAATCCTGATATCAGTATCCGATTATACCTGTTAGTTAGATCTAGGGTCATCGGGCAGTAATTTACAAAGTAATATAACTCTCAAACATAGAGCTAGCTTATATACGTAGACGATTGTGTGGTGCTGTGGATGGTGTAAAAGTACTATTTTTAAAATCAATTATTGACAATATATATCATTATAGACTTAAATAAGAGACCAGATTAATAAAAGATCACATGTATCAGCTAGTATTGAGAAACCTATGATTAATTACTAAAACAATAATACTAAAAGTTGGTCATTCACTTGGAACTGGTTTGCTCGTGTTTTTTTTCCACTTTGGTAGAATTTACTATAAATATAAGAATGTTGTTTTATAAAATAAATTTTCTTCAGTCTCTCTCCAGTTTTCAATTTTGATTCTTTTAATCAAAAGTCTTTGCATATAAAAATTGATATTAGTAAAATATTATAATGTAAATACCAAAGTAAACTATATAGCTATAATATACTATATATATATATATATATAAATGATTGAAACTGTGCGTCATATTTTATCTAACTAACTTTTTAGTTTCCTACGTGCACTGTGCTACTCATACTCTTCTCTTACTCCACGTCAGTTTTTGGGAGAGAGAGGTAGGTGGATGAACAGATTTTGGGATATATATATGTTAATATAAATTCTATATCGGAAGAATTTAACTTAATCTCAATCAATAACTACGTCAAAGCAATGACTTATCTAATATATACTATATATATATAATTTAAATGTTTTTATTATTATTATGGTATATGAATCTCTATGTAAAGCTCTTGTAAGGATATATATTGTTACACATTATTACGATATGTATAATACTATTCATATGTATATATATAGTGCTTATACTCCTACTATAGTATATATATATATAATATATATATATTATATACCCCCATCTACCTTATCTCAATCAATACACTATCGTCAAAGCAATAGATTATCTTTACTCTCTCTCTCCCTGTTCCATTCCTGTGCTTCATAGAGTGCAGACACCCCTTACCAGAATACCCTCGACGCTGCGGCCGAGTTTATCATCAATAGATCGGCCCGTTTCCCTAGGAATGAAAGTTTTCCAGATTTCTCCACTTACCCTCAGTACTCTTTGCGGATGGGGAAGAGTAAGTGGGTTTTATGAGTTTGGATTTTGCTCGCGATTTACGTAGATATACTATATGGTCCTCTCTAACTATAAGTATTAGTAACTTACATATTCTATTATAGTGATCCTATATATATAAAGTAATGTATATAGTTTATAATATATATATAATATAGGTCATAACGTAATCATAATGCTATACATTTACCTTGCTACACTTACCTTACCCTTACCTCTACAACTTACCTTCTCTCCCACTGACCACCTGTCCTTCACAGAAGTGTGGCCACACTACCCTGTACGTCAGATACCCGACGCCGCATGCCTGGTTTTCTCCATAAGAAATTCTACGCTCAGGGTATGAAATTTGCTCTCCAGATTTCGTTCTGGTGGTTGACCGGTTTCGCAAGTGACTCTAGCCTTCTAACGTGCATGGATATGTACACAAGATTTCAGAGACTTAGGTGCAATTGTGTTATAAGAGACTCTCATGGGCGTAGGTGATTATTAATTAAGATTGATATACTTTTTAATATGGTAATTATTTTTTATAGGCGGCATTGTAATACCTAAATCTGTGAGATAGTGGGGTCGCCATATCTCAGCGAGATTTTATCTAAGTCTATTGGTTACCTGAATTGGTTTTTCATATGGGTAGAGAGTGTATTATTCAGATTCTATTTCCGGTGTCAAATGTCATTTAGTCTTTGTTTGGTCTGTTGGTGTATCATTAATAATCTTCGAGTTAGGAGCTGTGGTTGAATTGTTTTAAATGAATAATGACGTTGCATTATAAAGAAACTAAGGTAGTAACTTGTAGCGTTCTAAGCGCTAGATGATAATTCTAAGAATTTGTGTTCTCATGAGAGGTCAGATGTCTGTAGGAAGATGGATGGAGTTGTTTAAGTCTTGATAAATTGTTGTTAGTGACTGAGAGCGTGCGCTTAAGATAATGCCCGCATGTGTTCTGTATCGAGTATGTGACAGTTTGCTTGGCTAGAGAACTTTGATTAATACTATTCCCTATGTGTGCTAAGTTGATCTGTTCTTATAGTGTGTAGTATTTTTTACACTCTTCATACATGTAGATGTTGTTGTTGCAATGCAGTTCGGTGCTATAGATTGGTGCCTCACTCTGTTATAGTATTCTACAGTTTGCCTTGTTTTTGTTGTTTAACTTCTAAGTTTTCTATTTCCTATATATTTCGTCTAGTAATGGGTTTGCCTCATGTTCAGTGCAGCGTAATTCTAGTGTATAGTGGCAGGATGCTTAAATGTCATTTATTATGTTTGTGTGCGGTTGTGTGATAAAGGGATCGTCCTAAGTGCAACGGTTCTATGATATTCATTGCTGTATTCTTAGTCTATCACCTAATCTTTCGCTGTATTGCCCTCTGTGATATGTTATGTTCATACTTATTGTGGTTTCGCAGTGGGAACTGTTTCATGATGTGTGATCAAGTGCTTATCGCGCTAAGGATTTTAGGTGTTTTGTTTCTGGTCGATGCAGTATTTATGTAGATTGCGATAATGTAGTTCGTGTTTAGCACCGTATTCAAGTTGTCCCTAGCAGTCTTGGAGTTGAAATTAGGTGAAGAGAAGATTTATTTGCATGAATCGTGATATTTATTCTGTCCGTCAAGCCTTAGTCATTGACTTAGGTTGATTGTTATTTATTGGTCTGGATTTTGATTTACGTGTTTAGGTTCTGTGTGTTGTAGCAGCGGTGCTGTCATCTGTCGTATGTGTGTTATGTTTGAGTTTTATTTGCTTGATGGTCATAGTATTGTATTTGCTATGTTTAATCAGATTGTGTGAATAGGTTTACAATTAATTGTCATGAGTGGGGAGAGTCTCTCTCCTTGAAGGTTGCTCTGTTTGAATATTTACTGACGGGTTTTTTGCCGTTTGTGTCCTTGTATATTTGAGCTGTGTCTGACCTAGGTAGGAAGTTAGATATCCATTTTTTTAAATTAGTGAGGATGTTTGATTTTATCATTTTATGGATTAAATTGTGTTTAGGAACTGTCAAAAGTTTTTGATACAATTCCCATACTACGTATAAGTTTGTGTAGTGGTTTGAAGAATTTAAGCCGTTTAATAAGGTTGATATGAAGTTTATGAGGTATCTCGCTGTCTGCCTTACAGTCTGTTTGTCGAAAACGGTGTTTGAAATTATTGCTTTGGAGATGTGTGGTCTTTAAGGTAGTTATTTTGTTGCCAAATACGCTTTTTAGGAGTTTTTACATCAGTCGTTCTATAAGTAGTTGATTAATGGGTACTCATGAATTTTTTAAGGTGAAGGATAAGGAGGAGGGGTTTGATGGGTCTTTTCCTGGTTTCAATTTTGGTATGATAATTTCTCTTTTCCAAATGGAGAGGATAGATTTTAAATCGATGGAGGTGTTGTATATATGAGCTAGATGGGTTATTGCGGTGTTCCCTAGGTGTTTGAGGTGTATGCTTGAAATGTTAAGGGACTGTATGATATTTTCTAAGTCAGTTGGGATTATTTCTACTGTTTGGTCGTGATTGCTTTTATTTTCTTGAGGGATCTGATTATTTTCCTGTTTGGTGGGTGTGTGGGTTTTTAACTATGTTTTGCGAAGAGTGTTGCGAGTATGTTTGCGTGTTGCTTTGTAGTTTAAAATCAAAATTTTTAATCAGTATGAAATTAATATTTTAACCGTTAAGAGGAGCAACAAAATTTTCATTTCCGTTCTTTTTCAATAGTTGAAAATAATAGAAAGGATACTTTATCAAATATAGCTGAGGAGTAACAAACTTTTATAACTTGTTCTTTTTATTAGAAAACAATTTTGAATTTAAATTATGAGATCTGTTCGAAGATGATGGATATTTCACCGTAGTCGGCTTATAGGAAAATTTTTCTTCGCATGGTTCTAGGGGCTGGGAACACCCTTATCTTGTAGAAAATATAGTAAAGAAGAAATTTTTATTAAAAATTTGTTTTTCAATATTAAATTTGTTTTTTTGGCATCGAAAACAAGTTAGCATGTGTATAAATACACCCCCCCCCTTAAAAACGCACATCTTTTCACACCTTAAATTATGATTTTTCCCATTTACATTTATCACTTATGTTAAATAACAAATTTATCTTAAACAAAGTTCCGTATTCATTCCACTTAATAATAGCTCTGATTCATTTTCGCTTCAAGTACCATAGCAAAATATCTACCTAACATACTGTAGTTATCAAACTAATAAAAAACTGTGCTTCCTACCGGATTTTCTTCACTCATTTACAAGGAAACTAAAATTATATTTCACTAGTCATTATTTAATAAAGTTCCTAAAGGAATTCATTTTTTCACAAAGAGAAGTTCCATTTTGGATCACCCCACGAAAGGGTGTGTGAAGTGCTCTTTTGTGGTCAATCCCGAAGGGGATGTGTAGGGTGGACAACATCAGGAAATCGGCGACGGGTTGAGGCCAACCCATCCTTCGTAATGCCGCTTTGTTATTTTTTCATTATTATTATATTATTATTATTAAGTTATTATTATTATTATTATATGTATTATATTATTATATTTCATTAACACATTATCAACCATTCCTATTTTATTAATGTATTATCATTTTAAAATTATCATTGTTATCTATATTCATTATATTATTATTATTAATTATTATTATTATATTATTATTTATTATTATTAATTATTATATTGAATTCGGACTTTGAGAGGTTGGCTTATCAAACAAGAGAAAGAGAAGGAAAGAGAAGAGAAAGAACAAGTGAAGTGACAATAGAAGAGGTTGAAGATCTTGCTCATTGATGCATGTGCAGGTTGCAACAAGATTGATTGGATGGAAAAGACTCGTAGAGGATTTGAACGAATAAATATTTTTTTTGATGTTTCAAAGAAGTTAGAGAATTCGGAAAATAATATTATATTAAGTTAAAATTATACTTCAAATTTGAATATGTATTGTGATCTTTGCGGTGAGTAAATAGTTTGGAATCATAGACTTTTGAAAATTTCGTTACATGAGTATACTTCATCGCCTGATTTGTGAGTAAACTGTGTTTTGTGATGCTCTCCGAAACTGCTTTCATTTCCATGGCTCATTAAGAGGGCTCTCAACTAATATTGAAAGTACTTATAAATATGCAATTTAGGTAATAAGAAAATGTTTTGTTGGGGCAAAAGTAATAGCCTAACTTATTCAAGATATTGCAAGGAATTTAATTGGTGATATTATTTATTATGTGTAATATTTATAAGATAGATTTAATAATAATAATAATAATATAATAATATAATATATGAATAATAATGAATAATAATAATATAATATATAATATATATACAGATTAATATATTTGGGATGATGAAGTGATAATAATGTTTTTTTATTAATTTATTATGTATTTATATGTTTGTATTATGTTTTTTTTTTTTTGTATTTTAATTTTTTATCTAAAGGCGATGAGACTCCCATAACCAGGAGGGTCCGGTTCGAAACTGGTCGGTGGTGAGAATGTGAGCTTTCCTCTCCTTGGGGGCTTGGCTCCGTCTGCTCGGACGTTAATTGATAAACAGACCTCCTAGATTAGGGCTTGCCCGAGAGGTGGTGTTTTTCTTCAGTAAAAAAAAAAAAAAAAAAAGAAATTATATTATTATTATTACATTTTATCATATTATTTCATTATTAATTTATTTATTATTATTTTTATTATTATTATTATTATTATTATTATTAAATTATTATTATTATTATTATTTTCATTTATTAATTATTATTATTATATTATATTATTATTAATTTATACGCTTAACTAATGTATATGTCAACTTTTTTCTTTAATTTTAATAAAATTTTAGTATTTATTGTTACGAAAACCTCTTTATATTTGTCACCAGGCATTGAATATATATTATATATATATAGTATATTATATATATATATAATATATATGTATATATTAATATATTATATATTTATATATATATATAATATATCTATCTATCTTAAGTATATATTATATATTTATATACATATATCTATTATATATATATATATATATATATATATATATATAATATATATATATATATATAGTATATTAATATATATAATAATATATATTATATTATTTTATATAATATATATATAGTATATATCTATATATAGTGTGTGATGTGTGTGGTGTGTGTGTGTGTTGGTGTGTGTGTGTGTGTGTGTGTGGTGTGTGTGGTGTGTTTGTGTGTGTGTGTGTGTGTTTATGTGTGTGTCTGTGAAGGGTGCGTATTGTGCAATATTTGTTGTGTGTAAATGACCAATTGGTCTTCAATAGTTTTAAGAAATTTTATTCATTTTTAAATTCTGAGTTAGGTCAACAGCAACTACAAACTCAAATTAAAAGAACAAGCAAACAGACAACAAATAAAAGTTGTATGTAATGACGTAGTGACGAGTAGTAGTAGTTAGTATGTGTAGTAGTAGTAGTAGTAGTATGGTAGTAGTAGTTAAAGCAATAAAAAATAATATAAAATGAAAGAACTTCACAATATACATTACTATGGTAAAATAATAATAATAATATAGACATTTAAATAGTTAAGATAATAATAATAATAATATAATATTAATAATATATGAATAATGACTAATAATAATATAATTAAAATAATTAATATATAGTAATATATATCAAAATAATTATTATAATAATAATAATAAAAATAAAATAATAATACTAATATCATATAGATATATATAGATAATCTATAATAATATATATAATAACTGAATAATAAATGAAACCACCATAGCAATCTATAGTGCTCTATGCATGTTAACTAATTAAATATAGCTACCGTAAAATAAAGTAAACAATAACAAAATCGTCAAACCCATATTCCAACCGATAAAAGTAATTTTTTGAAATTGAAGAATATGAAATTTATGTTTATGAAAAAAAAACAAAAAAATGGTTCGTTTTTTGGGAGAGGGGTAAGAGAGATTCTTTTTTTAAATTTCCCCCAAACTGCCATAAAATCTTAATTCTAGATATTAATTTTTTTTTGCTACTAATACTCCAATTTATGTGGTAAAAATTTTATTTAGACACCTTATTGAAAATTTGTTTTTAATTTTTTTTTTTAAATCACTGACATTACCATCATTATCAATGACAATATTATATTTTGAGCACTATATATTAATATATATATATATATAATATTTATTATATATTATATTTTATATATTATATATATATATGATATATATATTATTATATTATAATTTATAATATATATATATACGTATTTATAATTTTATATATTATTATAATATATTATATATATATTATATAATATCATATTAATTATATTCTATAATATTTATTTATAATAATATATATATATATATATAATTATATATATATATATATATATATATTATTATATATATTACTTATATATTTTATAATATATATAATATATATATATATATATTATTATTATATATTTATATATTATATATAATATTATATATTATTTATATATAGTATATATACTATAATATATCATATATATATTATCTATATAAATATAATATATACTATTATATGTATTTAATAATAAAGTATATAAATACTATATATTATAATATTATATATATATATAATAATATATATTCTTTTTCAATTGAAACAATTTAAAATTTGATATATTTTCTTTTACATTGCCAAAGAAAAATAATAATTTTTTTCTCGGCTCCGGCTCCATGACTATAGTTTTCTCAGGGCTGCGGAGACGGCAAATTTTTTTCCGGCTCTGACTCCGGTCCGGCTTCTAGTATTTTAAAATTACCACGCTCCGACTCCGGTCCTGCTCAGTCATTTTAAAATTACCGCTCGTCCAGCATGTTATAAAATTGACACCCGCTGCGACTGCTCCGCTCTCGGCCGGCTTTTATAATTGTTCGGCTCCGTTGACTCCGGTCTGTTCCGACCATGTAATAATGTCATTCTGCCATTTACAGTCATTGGATCATGTATTTGATCATCATTTTGAGGTAGAATGAATTAATTGTTTGTTAATGAATCTTTATTAACTTAGACTTTACTACTTGGAAACTATTTTTATAGAAATAAGACTTTAGAAATACAGAAAGGGAATCTTCCTATTTCTTCCATAAATTGTTAATATAGTTTCTTGAACGATGAACCTGCCTGTAGAGTTAGTAATATAGATTTTAATTATTTTTTTTCCTAAAAATAATTATAAACTTCTGCCTTTTCAAAGTTTAAATAGATGTAGGCATTTTTTATTCTGAACACATATATATAATTTTAATTCAAACGGGATTTTTATATGATATATATATCCCTGTAATATATTATATATATAATATATGTATAATATATTATTATATATATTTATTATAACTATTATTAGTTATATATTATATTATATATTATATTACTATATATATTTTATATATATATATATATATAAATATATTATATATATATAATATATATTAATATATATATATATATACATCACTTTATTCTAACTTTAAATAATTTTCTGTGTAACAGAAGACAATATATGAAAGCTTTCAAACAGAATTGGTTCTTACAATAAAACCATCAATAGAATTATCTTAATGATGTATTTGATTCGATTTATTTTTTTAAGCAGAAATAAGCTCTCACATTTACTTGAATGGAGGCAAGCTGTATTGTGAAGATGCCTTGCAAATTTTAGATCCATGTGATTGCCTCTTTTACCTGATAAACTTTAGATTTCCGGTCGAATTTTCATTATTTCTATCTAAATGACTTTGGAATGTATTACCTTTTATTTTTCTGAGAAGATATTTAAGGAAGGTGACCCACTTGTCAAATTGCAAATGAAGTTTTTCTAATCCTTTTCTGCATGCTCATTTTCCATTATAGGCAAATTTTGACTTCTCATGCTTCATCTGAAAAAAAATTCTAACAAGTGGATTCTGAAACTGCTGAACTATCTGATCCAGCCAGATTCTGTTAGATAGCGTTAATCATTTTAGTCAGTGTCCAGAAACTCTTATGCTTTTAAATATCAGATGCTTCACAGTCTGGGAAGGATTCTTAAATAGAGTGTGACAAAGAATTATTTATTGTTCATTTAACATTCTTTCCTTCTTTTCATGGAATTTATTTGTGGTTTATTCTAAAATCCGCTCTCTATAGAAAATTCTTCTGACGTCGAGAGTCTTTGCTGAATATTGTTTTGTTGTAAAGTATGGGTGTTGTAATATTTCTTTTCGATGGTTTCGATTTGTTCCCACTGACTGTCGGAGAGAGAAAGTTCAGAAAGTAGCGGAGCCATCATAGCTCCTACTGAATTAATTTTAGTTCAGAAGCTTTGAGCGCATGTACTTCTTCGCCTATCTTGTCTTTGACCTAGTGATTGCATTTGCATGCTTGATTCTTTAGAACAATTCCAATTATTTGGTAAGTTGCTTGCTTTGCTATTTGTCTATCAGTCTTAAGAATTGCTCTATGAGTATTGTGGAGACATCGAAGCATGTAACTTAAAGTATGAATCCACAATCTTCTGTTGCATTGTAAGTTAGTCGGACATTAGTCTTTCATAGTATTTTTGCAAGTTCATGTCTGAAAACCAACTATTCCTTCTTCTTTTTGACTTCAATAAATCTAGTATCCAATTTACCAATTCCTATTCCTCAACCTCATATGTCCTATGTAATTTTTCATCGTGAATGCTGTTTTTGATTGCGTTTCCGTAACTAACTAATTACTTGTCTCTTGTTATTTCGAATCTCTTTTAGAGGAAATGTCAGAAACGAATGTTC
>JABUQX010065775.1:22500-30000 GCA_015478945.1 Trachelipus rathkii | reverse complement strand
TTCTTTATTTATAAAGTAGTAAACAGGTTAAACAAATATTTTCCATTTCAATGTATATATATATATATATATATATATATCTAAAATGAAAAAATGCCTCTTATGATTGTGAAATATATGCAGACGTTATACATATTATTACTTATTCTTATGATATATATATATATATTATTATTATTAATATATGTATTATTACATATATTATATATATATAGTTATATATTATTATTATTATATGGTTATTATTATTATATATATATATATTATTATTAGTAAGATATATATTATTATATATTATTATATTATTATTGGAGTTATTACATATATATATATTATATACATATGTATTATATATATATTAATATTATTGTAATTCTATATAATATTATATAATATATATTAAATGTTAGTTTTATATACATATACATATATGTATATATATATATATATATATATATATATATATATATATATATATTGCCTCCACAAAATGAAAATGCCACTCACTAAGAAGTTTGTCATATTGAGAAATGGTATATCTTTTCGAAACGTTGATGCTTTTAAACAAAAGGAGAAATGTAGTACTGCTCCAAATGAAGAAAGTTCTTTTATAGAGACACGACGAAAATGAAGCGTAAAGTATACAATATAAGCAGTTTTTATATTCTGTTTGTATATATATATATATATATATATATATATATATATATATATATATATATGTATGATACATATTATTATATTATATATAAATATTATATTATTATACATATATTATTTATATATACATATATATTATTAATATTATTACATATATACATACAAACATACATACACATATATACACATACATATATTATTATTGTTACATATTACATACACATACATATTAATATTTGAATATATAAAAATACAATATTATTATATATATTATAGTATATATAAAGACATACATATATACATATTATATATATATTATTATATAGTTATTATATTATATATATATATATATAGCATATATATTATTTATAAAACTTTCTATACTGTCGAATCGAACAATCAATAAAACCAAGGTTTTGTGAAAGCATTCGATCTGGTCAGGAAAATACTTCACATAATTGCTCTATGGTTAAAAGGGTCATCAGAGGGGGGTCTAATAAAGACTAATGTAGATATATATATATATATATATATATATGGCGATGGCGCAGCAGCAGCAGTGGTAAGGCGCGTGCGGTGGCGGCGGCGCAGCAGCATAAGCATATGCGCGGTGGCGCGGTATATGGCGGGCATACATAATATTATTATATAGCATATATATATATATATATATATAATATAGATAGATGTATATATATATATATATATATATATATATATATATATATATATATATATATATATTCTTTCCTCTTTCTTTATTATCACTACATATCCTCAGATTAGTGTATTGTGAGCTACATGTAACTAAGAGTTCCCCAACACTGTGATACACGCACGCCCACTATTTTATCTCTTCGATGCTATGATTCATTTTCTGGGCCAGGTCCACAGCCATTTCCCCCTCATAAAACTCCGCCATCAGCCCAATTCTGATCTCTTCAGACCTCCTTTACTGTCAATCCACTCACTCTTACTCCCAGATGGTCGATTCCAAAGACACTCACCTCTAAACATCCGCTTAACAATCCGACTGTTATTCGTTCTTTCAATATTACCAAACCATCTTAATATACTCTCATTTTTCCTCCCATTCACACCTTTTTTCACACCATAGCTCAATATCATATATATATATATATATATATTATATATATATATATATATAAGCAGTAGAGAAGAGGTAAGTGGGTATATATATATATATAGCAGGTACCGATATATGAGGTATATATATATATAAACCTCCTCGAAAACATATTTAGCTACCAAAAATATAAAATTATCCCACCCCTTCTCCCTCATCATAAATCCTGCATTTCTTTAACCTCAAATCACAACTTTTCTTTCACCTTTCACAACAACTACTACAAACAAACTTTGGCCTATCTACTGGCCTCCCTCTCACCCACACACTAGTCAATATATTTATGAAACTTCAAGAAGAATACAAATCCAAGATCTACCCTACATCCAACTCCCCTCCAAACATCTCCTCCACTTGAGCATACATGCCTGATGTGACGTATTCGTTACATCCCCAAACATAGAAACTTTTAATTATCACTTGAATCTCTTATCAACCCATATATTCCATCTCCCCCTTCACTTATGAGTTTCACAAAAACGATACTTGCACGTTCCTCGACACCTCCTTTTAACATGGCATATCTCCACCCAAATAACACTCAATGTGGTCTGGTGAAACCCTCTTCCACCCCCGACATAGCATACACTGGTATTCCGATCACCGAAAAACAGAAAATAGCCACCTCACTGCTCCTTACATCAAAGCTCCCAGAATTTAAGCCCCTCCCCAAATCATTTACAAAATTCTGAAACAAAACTCCTATTTGCCACCTTTTACAAAATTAAAATACCCCCAATCAACAGAGCTCAACAAGTACAAAACACAACTTACCTCACACCCTACAAAAACATCCACTAAAAAGAAATTCATTTTGATCATATCAAGCAGCTCATGACCATCAACAACTAAAAATAAAAGCAATATATCCCAAATCCATCATCTTCACACAAAACAGCACCCTTTACTCTAAAACATTCAATAAAAGCCCCATCAAAAACCAAACACATTGGTATAAAATCCCTTGTCACAACTAAGCTCACCGTGGGAATATATATAGGCGAACCAGACTTCAGAGTGGCAGAATATGCCAACAACAATAATTTGGACTCACCAAGATATTTATCATCAGTACTTTACAAACTGGTAACCCCCAACAAAATTCCATGAATTATAATATTTAAAACACTGTATACTTAAAACACACCAAGGCCCAACCCTCTCCTGCCAGAATAATATTTCTCGGCCTCTTATTGCGAGGCTTATATTATAAGCGAAAAACTTGAAATTATTAAAAACATGTGAAAAATTTATCGTCCTTTGTTTTTACTTATTTTTAGTTCCATTTAGTGTATATTAGGGTATATATATATTAAAAGATATTTAGAGATAGACATCTATGCGATAAGTGTGTATATATATGTTATATCGTGATATATATGTGTATATATGATATATATATATATATATATATATATATATATATATATATATATATATATAATATATATATATTGGTTATTATGTTATATATATATATATATATATGTATATATTAGTATGTTATATATATATATATATATATATATATATATATATATATATATATATATAGTTACATACATATTATTATACATATGATATATAGTGGTACATATGGTATATATTATTATTACTACATATATATTATTATTATTATTATATATTGTATTATATACATATATATATTGTATATATATATTATTATATACATATTATTATTATTATTATTATATTATATATGTAGTATATATTATATTATATATATATTATTATATGTATATACATATATTATATGTATATATATATGTACATATATATAAATATATTATATATATAATATATGATATATATATATGCATATATATATATATTATTACATACATACATATACATATTATTATTAATACATACATATATACATGCATATATGTAATATAATATTACATATACATATAAGAAGTTGTTATTATATATATACATAAAGTATATATATATATATATATATATTAGATGTAAAATCTTATAAGAAATATAATATATATATATATGTTATTACGTATATATATATATATATATATATATATAGTATATATATATATTATATACATATATATATATATATATATATATATATATATATATATATATATAAATGTATGACGTATGTGGACTGAACACATATATCTTAGTAATTTGTCTTTCCCTACAAGGTTTGCATCGTGGTAATTACTGACTTATCTCGGACAGTTATCGTTTCATTTTTTTTTATTAAGCATTAATTGCACCCAATTTTAATTCCAAAAATAATAAAATAAATGCCTTTCTTCAAATCCTACGTGATGTTTCCGTACAGCAGAGGTTTTAAACTACCCCAGTCTTATATATCTCCATTATTTTATTCATATAGTACATCAACTAGTACAAATAAATAATACCAAGTAGATTTTTGCAATAAATAAAACATAACCCTGATTACAAATTCAGATTATAAGATATATATAGAGTATATATATATGTTATACAGAGTATATATATAGAATAGGAAAAGAAGATATATATAAGAAAAGAAAAGTATGAGATTTCTAAGATAAAGTATATATATATATATGGTGGCATCACATTATGTAAATTCAGTATGATACTCCTTGCATAAATATAAGATAATATGTGTCAATAAACATTTCACCGAAAACGCCCTGCTCTTGTAAGATACAAGTTGATTAATCTTATGGAACATATCTTGATATATTCACCGTGTTCGTCCCGTGCCAACATCTCGAAGCCTTTAATAATAAGCACAAATATACGGTAGGAAAGGTTACCTACCTGTTATTTATTAGTTCAGTATCTCGCTTCATTTATACTTATACTAGTCCGTGTCGCGTCAAGTTCTTTGATCAAGTGAAACTTTTACTGTGAAAATGGATTACGACACAAATAGTGAAATGTGCTATATGCATTTTGTTTTTTATGGTCGTACGAACGGTAATTCATTGGCAGCCATGCGTCTCTACGAAGAAATGTACCCTAATCGCCATCCCGCATCAAACTATGTTTGCACACGTCTCAATCAACGTCTTAGAGAACAGGAAGTTGTAAAAAACTTACTAATGGAAACCCGGCACCCTCCTTGCACAGTATCAACCCCAGATGTCGAAGAACAGGTTCTCCAAGAACTTCAGGACAGTCCTACAAAAGTACCAGAAAGATTGGTGCAACACTACATGTAAGTCACCGATGAAGTTATTGAAAAACGTAATTTGAAAATTCTTGTATCATATCCAACGAGTGCAGGAACTTGTACCAAGAGATTTTCCTGCAAGAGTAGCTGTGTGTCGATGGATGCAACAGAAAATTACAGACAATCCTCACCATTTAACAGAAATATTGTTCACCGATGGGGCAATTCCACAAAAATCACATATGGGCTGATGAGAACCCATATGCAATAGTTGAAAGCCGCCATCAACAACAGTTTACTGAATGTGGGCGGATCGAATTTCGTTGATTTAATCATTTGATAGTCCATTCTTTTTACCAGCGAGAAGCTTACTGGAGACGTTTATCTCCAATTTCTTGAACATGACTTGCCTACACTACTGGAAGACGTTCCATTACAATTAAGACTGGTAATGTATTTCATGTAAACGACGGCGATCCAGCTCATTTCAGTTTAGTTTCTCGTAACTATTTGAACACTGTATATGCACGCCATTGATGGGTCGAGGAGGTACAGAACCTTGGCTTCCGCGGTTCCGGTGACCCTAAATGCATTGATTTCTTTTCAGGGTCACCCGAAAACATTTCTGTTTATACAGCAACAGCCGTCCCGGGAGAATTAAAGGTCGTGTATAATCGCCTCGTGACACAATTCGGCACACACACGGTATATTTGAACGTGTCCAGCCAATCAATTCAATGCAGAATACAGGCCCAGTATTACCAAAAGAGGTGCCTATTTTCTGAATTATCATTTGTTATTATAACTCTAGTGCACCATTGCTCGTACTATTTCGCTTCTTCTCGTATTTCTTCTTCTGGTGCAAAAATGTATATGCTATTCTTATAATTAAAATAACAATTGAATGAATTTGTTAATTACCTTCCAAATTTAGCTTCTCTACTGTTTATTGTAACTAATAAGCCAAACAGTATTTGTATCAATCTCTTTGTATCTGTGGAAACGAGGCGCGTTTCCTATAAAACAAGTTTCATTGGACAATATGCCATTCACATTTATAGTTAAAAACATCATTCTGAATTTTTTTCAAAATATTAATGATACACCCCTGGTATTATTATTTCTTTTATATATAAATATATATATATATATATATATATATATGTATATATATATGTTATATATATATATATATATATATATATATATATATATATATATATATATATATTTATATATATATATATATATAATATATATTTATATATATGATATTATTATTACATATATATTATTATATTATATTATATATACTTTATATATTATAATTATATTATATTATGTATATATATATACATACATATATTACATATTATATATAATATATATATATACATGTAGATACATACATATATTTATATATACATTTATATTTATATTATATTATTATATATATTATATACATATTATATATATATATATTAGATATTATATATTACTAATATTATTATGTATATATACATATACAGGGCTACATATATGTATATACATATGCAGGGGTTATTGAAAGAGTTGAAATATAATAAATTACTATTTACATTATGGCATATAATATAAATATATTATTATATTATTATTATTATATAATAGTTGTTGCATAGCTGTACAGCTCTTAGAAACATATTATATTATAGATAATATTATATATATATATATATATTACATATATATATTATATATATATAGATATATTATTATTATACATATATATATATTATTATTATTATACATATTATATATTATATATATATTATTATTTATGATTTCAATATATATTATATTATATACATACATATATATTACATATATATATACATATATATACATTATATTACTAATATATATTACATATACATAATCGAAACCTTCGCTCTGATGTTTAATTTTGGGAAAATTTGGAATAAAAATTGGAAAAATTTGATTAATTTGATTTTAAATTTGTTTGATAAACAATTGCAATTAACTCTAATTTCATTTAAAGTAATTGCTCCTTCAAATGTAAAATAAAATGTTATTCAATATTATATATATATATATATATATATATATATATATAAGAGAGCAGTGATATGTTATGCAAGTGTATATATATATAGTATATATATATATATATATATATATGGAGTATATATTATTAATGCAATTATTTAGAAGTGAAAATTGATATATACATATTACATATACATATATATATATATTATTATTATATATATATTATATATATATATACATATATTATTACATATATTAATATTATTATTATTATATATTATTATATTATTACATACATACATACATACAGCAGTATTATACATGAGCATATATTACAGTGTTATTATATATATTATTATATACATATATTATTATATTATTATTATTACATATATTATTATTATATATTATTATATTATATTATATTATAATGTTAAAAATAAACTCAAAGCAAATTGTAGTAGGTAACTATTTGTTT
>JABUQX010065775.1:7500-15000 GCA_015478945.1 Trachelipus rathkii | reverse complement strand
AGCACAAACATTATACAGCAGTTATAGTGAGAGTATCAACTGGTAGGTATATATTTATCACTATATTATAGTTAGGCTGAGTTATACTAGGTGGAAGTAGGGTATATATATAATCTATGATACTAAAACCACCTAATTGTGAGTAACTCGATAGTATAATCTAACTTATAAACTATGCAAACGCCTAACCGAGAAAACGGAAATAGCACTCTTGCAAGCCATAACTCACTTCCAATCGCTACGCAATGGCTCAACTTTTCTCTTATCAGTATTATATATATCAAAGTATAGACATCTAGTCAATAGTAAGCATAAATAAAAGTAGTGGTTCTATGTTATTCTAATAGTATAATAAGAATATCGACAATATGAACCCCTCACTTCATAAAATATAGTAAAATAGAGTAGATATATAAATTTAATTAGATAATATATATGAATAGTTGAAATAGGTATAGTGATATAATAGCGGGGTTTATGTTAATATAAGGGTATGACTACATTATAACTATGTGTAGGCTCTATTAGGCCCAGGTATATATATAATTTATAATATATTTAATATATATATATAATGTATATATATATTAAATAACCCTATTTAACTAAATTATTATGAAATTAATATAGATTATAAGTAGATATACTCAATACCATGTATTATTTATGAAATCTAACCTTTTTAAACGTTGCTTTATCCTTCCCCATTTATTCCAAAGGGCGGTAGTGAAACACTGAGTGAAGGACCATCAAGGAAAAATCGATACTATTAAGGCCTAATGACAATCCCAAACCAGCGCCACTCAACATTGTTTCGCGAGTCGTAGTTTTAAATTCTTGCCCCCAGGAGATAAAAACTCCAAACTGTCTACCGGCGGTAGAAGATTTGAACCAGCGTCAACCTCGTATGGAGAGTCATCGAGCTCGAAGCTCTTTCTGCGTTCCACGTGATAGCGTCAAGTTATAAGTCACTCGGGACAGTCCGCTCTAGAGTTTGCTTATTATTTGATATGTAATCGGTATTATTAGAGGAGGGTAGCTATACTATGCCTTTCACGTATATATTTATGCGATCAGTTTGAGTAGTGAGTCTGCTAACAATAGTTATATCACACGAAAATAACTATTATTATCGGTGAGTATTGATTTAGTACGATATAACCCACTTATATCCCAATCTATATATATATATATATTAATAAATAATACTATAGTATAATATATTGATATCATAAGTATTAGTGATAATATATATATTTATAGTTAACTAAAATAGCGTGAAAAAGATTAACAGTAATATAGGAACCCTAAAGAGGAGGGAATAAGCCCTCTACGTGAATAAAATACACTTCATATACATTAAGTAATTGCAATAGTGAAGGCCTACGTTAGATATTTCAATATTAAATATATAGTTATATTACAAAAAGAATAATAAAATATCTCAATTACCTTTATAAATATATTAGAATAGGGGTTATTACTTTATCACTATAAATACTCCACTAGCGATATAGACCTAACCACTAGATAGTATAATAGTAGATATAATCACGTATTATCTAATAACTATAATGCTTGACAACCCTAACTATGTACAGGATCACACAAGTGAATACCTACTAGATACTTATATATATAGTAACTACCCTACTACAAAAACCCACAGCGTATTCTAATACTACCTAATTCTACAATTACTAATTCACTATTCACTCGTATTTATATTACACATATAAATCCATGAATTCATACTCTATTATATATATATCTATTTATATTATACTGTACTATATATATATTATATTACCTATTATATATCTTATATACTACACCAATAACTCATCTAATCATATATAATTTCCAGTTATATTTCATAGTCAGTAGCACTTCTATATATTATACAAATAAGTCAATATTTACCATATTTTTATCATTAGCGTCTATCTACCATGAGTACTCACTAGTTCTATAGTTTATCACCATATATCACATATACTATCTATATATATATATATAGTATATAACCACTTAATATACATCCTATATATACATTGAATATACACTAATTTATACCGACTTTTATATATCAATGTCCTTAATTATTCACTTATTATATTATGACGCATTAAATCATTAATTATAATACTAATAATTAATTTGACATTTTTATATACTCTTTGGCTAGGTCCATATTGGTCTATTATTTCTTATTCAACTCACAAAACTTCACTACTTTATTATTTTTAAATATTTATATTTTTTATTATTGATTTTAAATATATTTTATTTTTTTATATACGGTATGATATTAGATTTCTTCTATTTTTGATATATATATTATTTCAAATATTTTATATTATATATAATTATACGTTTTTTACTTACATATACGATTAAGTATGATAACTCTGGTACTGCTTTATATATATATGTAAATTATCTTCCACTTCATAAACAGATAACGATTATTAGTATTTAATCTTTAGATCTGCACACCTTCATTAATAATATTACTATATATTACCTATAAAAACCTAATTATATATATATTAAATATATAAGTCTATATATATATATATAAATACTTAATACTAAATTAACAAACTATACTATATATATATATATATATATATAGATATAATATATATATATAGTATATATATATTTATATATATATATATAGTATATATATAGGTAGCGGCATTACTACTTTATTATACTCACTATGCATATAAAGCCTACTATAGTCACTTTTATAGTATACCCTCTATACTTTTTATGTACATATTCACTACTATGATATATAAGTAATTAATTAATATATTATATTGACTATTATACTAAATTCACTTCACCTTATATATATTATATATACCTTAACCTAATTCACAAAACTTCCTACTTAACCACTCTGCACTATACTATAGTTTCCCGATATATTAATATTTTCACAAAATATTCAATATTATTTTAGATATAGATATTAGTTGGTATGAGGTATTATATAAGATATTAATATTTATGCGTATTAGCGTTATTTTTATATATATATAGTTGTATTAAGATAATAGAGGTCTTACTAGGTTCTCATTCTTAGCTATATACTGTTGATAATTGAGTAAATATAGTAAATATATATATAAGGAATTTGAATGTATTTTATTCATTTAAATATTATTATATATTATATATAATTATGGTTATATTTATTTAATTTCAGATCACTCTTATTCAAAAAGTTTTACAAAGATGACTATCCTAATCCTATGTGAGTTATCTATTTCTTAATAATTATATATACTTATATATTATTAAAAATTGCGTGTAGAGAATAATATTATGTTATCAGAATATAACAAAATATATTGAATAAATATACTGTATTTATTTGACTATAATTCTCTCGATATATATATTAATAGGTATGTATATATAAGAATAACTTATTACTTCATTCCTACTATTCGTATATAATTTTTATATATATCATATACGAATATTCAAATAAAATTTATATATAATATAATTCGTCAATTAAATGCCATGTTCTCCATACATAGTGATATATTTTTATAAGAGATACCACAAATTATTATTACAATTAATAATAATGTTTACGCATTTATGGAGTATATAATTATTTAGATATAATATATATATTATATGGTATATTAATATATATATATATATACTATATATATATATATATATATAATAATAATATATATATTATAAAATATATAATAATATATATTATATTATATAATATATATATATATATATATATATATATATAATAAATATATATATTAATAATATAATATATAATATATTATATATATATATATTATTAATATATATATAGATATAATATATATAATATTTATAGTATATATAAATAATATAATATATATATTAATAATATATATATATATATATATATTAATATTAATATATATATAAATATATATGATATATATTATAGTAATAATATATAATTATAATATTATAATATATAATATAATATATATATATAAATACTGTATATATATTATTAATTATATATATTTATATATATATATATAAATATAATATATAATATATATAATATATATATTATATATATATTAATTAATTATATATAGATATATATATATTATATATATATTTAATATATTATATATAATATATATATATATTATATAAATTACATTATATATATAGTATATTTTATTAATATATAATATTTATAATATATATTAATATATATTAAAATAATATAATATATATATATTAATATTTATATAGATTATATATTATATTATAATAATATATATATATATTAATAAAGTGCAAAAAACGTAAACCAATCCTAATTATAGCTATACTTTTACTTATTAATATATATTATGTGATACTATCTATTATCATACTAACATATATATACTATTATTCACCTTATAGTATATATATATAGATAGAAATTAATCGGTATATATTATACCATAATTTAAATATAGTTATATAAATATATAATTATAATTATAAATATAATTATAAATAATAATAATAATAATATTAATAATAATTAAATTAAATTATATAATAAAATATATAATATATTATAAATAATAAATTAAAAATAATAATAATATAATTTATATAAATAATATATTATATAATAATAAGTTATAAATAAATTAAATAATATTAATAATAAATTATATAAATATATAATATAATAATAATAATATAACAATATAATATAATTATATTAAATAATATATAATAAATTATAAATAATTATATAATAATTAATAAAATATAATAATAATAATTATATATTAATTATAATATATAATAATAATAATATAATTATAATATATTAATAATTAATTAAAACTGATAACTATATACAGCTATATTGTTACTTGACTTATTATATATAAACTATCATTGAAATTTAATTTATAAATATATAATAAATATATTAATTAAATATTAATTAATATTATGCTTATATATATCTATACATATAATTTTATAATATTACAATTTCAATAAGAATAATAACTTATATACTATATATATACTGAATATATATAATTAAATAATAATTAATATATAATATAATAATTTTAATAATAAATTATATAATATTATAATAATAAAATAGATAATTTAAAATATAATAATAGAGAATATAATATTAAATAAAATTAATATTAATTAAAATTATATATATAAAAAATATAATTAAATATAATATTAAATAATTTAAAATAATAATAATATAATTATATAATATATATAATATTTGATAATAATTAAATTAATAATATATATAAATATAATATATAAATTAATTATATAAATAAATAAATAATTATTATTATAACATATATTTATTAGTGAATTAGATATTTACATAATATATATTAATAAATATATATTATAAATATAATAATATATATAAATTAATAATATTATATAATAATTATAAATTATAATAATTATAATAACTGTAATATAATAATAATAATCTAAATTAATTATAATTATATAATTATAAATAAATTAAATTAATAATAATATTAATATTATTAATTATATAATTAAATTATAAATAATAATATAAAATAATTATAAATATAATTAATAATTTATAATAATAAGGTTTAATCATCTAATTTTTAGATGATAATTATACTGTGATAAATAAAATATGTATATATATAAAAATATTCTATAAGGTAGAGGCATATTCATTAAGGTAAATATAGTAAGTATATATTTGAGTGAACAATATTATTTATTGTATAATGTAAATTTTATTATATTATTATTAATATGATATGAAGTTTATTATATATATATTATATATGATTACGTAGTGATAATATATTCCTATTATTTAATATAATGTATTAGATATAATTGTAGGTTATATTATATTATAATTAATACTATATAATATATATATAAATATATTAAATATAATAATATATATATATAATATATATATAATAGTATATAACTATAACTGTAATATAATATATTATAGATTATAATTTTAAGAATTAATATATAGATAATTTATATATATAATAATATATATATATATATATATAATATATATATAATTATATAGTATATATATATAATATATATATATATATATAATTATTATATACTATATATATATATATTATATATAATATAAAATAATATATATATATTAATATATTAATATATTAATATATATATATATTATATATATATATATGTATATATAATATATATAATGTATATTTTAAGTAATAATTAATTAATCTATATATAATATAATATATAAATATATATATAATATTATATATTAATATTATATGATTAATAATATATATTATATTAATAAATAAGTTATACTATACTATACACTAGGTATATCCACCTATACCAATTACTATAGTAAATATATATATAAATATAATCTATTAATAATATATATATTTATAGTAATAATATTTGGGCACCACATGGAAATGGATAAATACCTATTATAATAAAATAACCTTTACAACTGATTCGTAAAATATATATCGAAATTATATAAAAAATAATCCGTTATATTATTATTTTACTCTTTCATATTAATTATTCGAGCAAGGAGGGAGAGGAATGTATATATATAAGAGACAAACACATTATATTTGTTAATATATAAAATGTATTAAAAAGCACTATTAATTTACAAACCCTATATAAATAAATGATCCCTACTATTCTTTCCTCGATATACAACTTAAAAATTTAACTATATCCTGAGTAAAGAAAAACTCTATCTAGCGAGTTTATGAATCTCCTATTCTCTCACCTCAACCAAACAACATATTTAAATTCCATTTATATCTCTCTTCCTGTGTATTCCAATCTTATGAAAAATAAACATGAGTATATTTTAATAAGCTTAATAATATTTTTACCTATGATCCGTACTTTTAGCTAATAAATCAAATGTAACCTCTATATGAGATACTATATCCCGTCCATTCTAACAAACTTCAACGAATTAAACCTCAAATGTTCACTGTCACTGAGAATTTTAAATCAATTTTCCTCGATGTTAAACCTGTGGTTACGTTAACGTTTGAGTATGACTAACCTAGAGAACTGCCTCCCTTTGTCAGCAATTACGGCAACACCTCTGATTATGAAGAGTCTGATCAAGAAAACAAAACAAAAATCCTCGACATTCTAATCCCAGTTATATGGAGAAATAACTGTTCCGAACCGACCATTGATTTTTCCAAGGTACGAGTAAAGTACTTCTCACTGATTCTCGCAAACACTAATTTTTCCTCAACATGACAGTGACCTACTTTAGCTCCACTTATTTAAACATTGATTTTTCCCTTAGTTAACCTATCATTCGTATATCTTCTCAACACTTCCTCTTGTTTATGTCCCGGAGTCATTCCCCGTTTAATACTGGCGTTC
>JABUQX010065775.1:0-2500 GCA_015478945.1 Trachelipus rathkii | reverse complement strand
AAGGTATACGAATAGTAACTATATATAACATAAATACTAGTATATAATATCAATATAGCAGCATATTTATAAGATCAAATACGAAAAATACAGAGTAAGATAGTAGATGTAGTAAGTATATAGAACTATATGATAGCATGAATATATAAGAGATATATATAGATAATATAGTATATATATAGAGAGTGAATAATGAGATATATAGATATAGGAAGAAATAGAGATATATATAGTATAAATAAAGATAGATATATGAACGATATAGTATATAATAAGTAATAGATGAGAAAGAGATATAGATATAGTAAGAGATAGTAGATGAGAGAGAGAGATGATGAGATGATATAATAGAAAAGAGTAAGTGAAAATAGATATAGATATAGAGCAGGATAGTAAGAGAGAGAGAGAGAGAGAGTATAAGTGTTCCATAAGTTAATCTCTGGTTAATAAACAACGCTTTAATATTAAAATACCAGATATATATATATATATAGTAATTAGTATAGTATATAATATATAGAGAGAGAGAGAGAGATGAGAGAGAGAGAGAGATAGAGATAGAAATATATAGAGAGAAGAGTAATATATATTGAATATGAAGGATAAGTAAGAGAGTAAGAGATGTAAAGTGATATGTTATAATTTATTATCTAATATTTAAATTAATTAAATTAAATTATAATTAATAATTAATAATAAAATAATAATAATAATTAAATAATAATAATAATAATAATAATAATATGCTTAAAATATAAATAATAATATAAATAATAATTATAATAAATAAATTATAATATATAAATATAATATATATTATAAATATATAAAATTAAATATATAATATAATTAATATTATATATAAAATAATTTAACACATTAATTAATATAAATATATAAATATAATAATATAATTAATATAATAAAATAATAATAATAATAAATTAATAATTAGTAATTTATCTAGGTTAAAGAGGGTGATGAATATGATGATTGTTAGATGATTTAAAACAAGTAATAATAATAATAATAATAATAAATAATAATTAATAATAATAACATAATTATATAAATAATTATAATTAAATATAATAATACATAATATATATAATAACTTAAATAATAAAATTAGAATAATAATAATTATATATAATTTTATAAATATATTAAATAATAATAATAATATAATAATATATATAAATAATTGTAAATAATGAAAAATAATTATACATGCATCTTATGTATGTAATAATAATATTAATAAATACAAAACATTGTTTTGTTATAAATTAATATAATAATTTAAATAATATTATAAAAAATAATAATAAAATATAATAATAATTATAAATATTAATAAATAATATATAATAAATTAATATAATAAATAATAATTATCATAATAATAAAATATAAAATAATAATATAATAATTAAATATTATACTCAAAAATTAATTATACATAATAATAATAATAATTAAAATATATAATTATTATATATATCATATTATATAATATTAATATTAAATAAACTCGCTATAACACAGAAGAATGTATATATCTACTTATATTTACCTATTTATACTGAAAAGCATACAAACCACTATACAAAACGAAAAAGAAACATGCTGTAACTATGTACATATATTCTACTATTAAGATTTTCTTCGGTAAGCATATATCATGTATGAGTTCTACACATACATACTACTTACTATTACTTTAAGCAAATATAGATAGAGAGTAGAATGAGGGTTTACACCAATGATCCTATATAAATAGTTTCTTAATATATAGATTAATTACTTATTATATTATAGTGAGATAGTATAATACTATGAATCAATTCATAATATTACGTTTCGTTTAGAGAGACTAAATATACGTTTAATAGGAGACACATCAGTACCTAACTACATCACGCCTCACTTCTCACGTATATATCAATCATCAGTAGTCACTCTATTTTTGAGGCTACTGGATTATTTCATATTATTATTAACATAAATAATGACTTTTGCAAGTATTTCCATGTTACTTTAATGTCAACTCTTCAATTATTTAGCGACACACTCACGCTAATACTAATATCAGGACTCGTATGTAAACACACTAAACTACAAAGCAGAACAATGAATTCAAAAAATTATTACATAGGTAGAGGCTGATAACTAGGACTCTTCCCTAAACCTACAAAAAGCAAATTACCTAGTAAAAACAAATCAAAAGAACCCTGTTCAATTTAAATGTAGGGAAAAGATAATAATTATAAGAATCGGCTATATTCATACGCTAAATAGTAGGTGTTTTCTAGTGACTGACAAGCTTTCTTCAAAGATCACATAAATAGTATCATTAGCAAACTATACCTATGATAAACTACGCATTCCCTAGATAAGAGAATTTGGCTCCAAAATATATAAAAAAACCTTATTACTATAGTCTTCGTTTGATATCTATCATCCTCCTACTGAATGCTCAAATTGCCTCTCTCTTTTT
>JABUQX010065774.1:27500-32568 GCA_015478945.1 Trachelipus rathkii | reverse complement strand
AGATCATGCTTTCATCTGAATGCGTAGGTTTTCCTTCCGAGGTATCTCACTTTTCTTACCCAGATGGTTTCAATGCATGGTTAAAGCATGAAGCGTACGATTTGGGAGCTCTTTTAAGCGGCCACACACAACATTCGCGTGTTCCGCCAGAAACTTTTCACTTTTCAACAAACTTTTTAAAATCATCCCTTTATGTGTCTTTTTACTGACAAGCTATTGGAAAACATTTCGTGTATGGCAAAACCAAGCCCGAATAACGAACATTGGCCAAAAATGATCCATCCACACATTCTGTGTTTGACTATTCGTCCTAAAATAAAATTAGAACGTGGAGGGAAGGAGGGGAGCATACGGGGATTGGGATAGTACATGTTTTATTTGTCATGGAAAAATATGATAAGTGAAATCCTTTTCAAGCTTATTTAAAGTATAATTCTTTAATTTGAATATAAATCTGATTTTTTAGATTTATTTTATTTTAAATTATCCTTGTTTTTCATAAATATAATTTTTAGTAATGAAATGAAATTACTAAAAATAAAAAATAAAATATTTTACAAAGATAATTTTTCAAGTTGATTTACTGTATATTGTATTGACTTTAGTTGGATCATTTAACGTGGTGGTCCATAACCAACAAGAAATTCCGTGAACAAATATGCCATCTTTTATTATTCATTTATTTATTTATTTTTTTTTTTTAAGAAATAAATCTTGGAGGGGATTTACTCATTTAACGTCCGAACAGGATGAAGCCAAGCCCTAGGAGAGAATTGCTCACATTCTCCCACCCGACCATTTGCAAACCTGGGACTCTTACTTTGTTTGGCGAGTCCTCTACCACTGAGCTATCGGGCGCTTTTCATATATAATAAATAATAATAATAAAAAAATAAAAAATTCATATACGCAATAATAGCACGTATACATCCATAAATACATATACATGCACAAATATATATATATATATATTATATATATATATTATATATTTATATATATATATATATATATATATTATATATATATATATATATATATTATATATATACTATATATATATATATATATATTTATTTATTATATATTTTATATTATTAGTTATTATTATTATTATTATTATATTATTATTTATTATTATTATTATTATTATTATTATTATTATTATTATTATTATTATTATTATTATTATTATTTTGAGAGTAAATTACTTGATATCAAAATTATTATTATTATTTATATTATTATTTATTATTATTATTATTATTATTTATTATTATTTTATTATTATTATTATATTATTATTATTGTTATTATATTATTATTATTATATTATATATTATTTATTTATTATATTATTATTATTATTTATTATTATTATTATTATATTATAATTATATTATTATTATTATTATTAATTATTATTATTCTTATTATTTATTTCACACAAAATTCACTATATTTTACTATTCATCACTATTTACTATATTTTAACTTTTTATTATTTTGCTATTATTATCATTATCTTCAATATTATCCAAAACTATCACCATTATCACCACTACTACTAGCATTATTACCAATATCTTCAGGCCCTTGCTACCAGATTCCAAGAAATTTTTCTCACAAAGATTCGACTTTTTAGCAGAAATCAACTTTTCTGTTGCCAGAATTTAATGATTTCAATTTATTTACTTCTTTTAAATTTAATTCTTAAATTTGAAAATATTTTTTTTTTTATGCAGTCTATTTAAAACATAGACTATTACATCTATACCATTAGTAATGATGAATTTTATAATAATAATAATAATAATAATAATAATAATAATAATAATAATAATAATAATAATAATAATAATAATAATAATAATAATAATAATAATAATAATATAATAATAATAATTCCAAATTCCAATTCCAAAAACTTCATTCAGAAAATTAAAATATTTACATTATTAAGCTTTAACATACTAGTATATGATATTAGTTTTAGTATAATATAAGTAATAAATGATATACAATTTCTGAAAGGGGCCTAGTAATTGCAACACAGTGTTGTGTTTCCTTTGAGCAGTAAAAATAATACAAGAATAATTAAATTTAAGTAATTGGGTTTAAGGATTGAGCTTAATGTAATCCACTATACCAATTATAATGCAATTATGATACATAATATTAGCAAAATAATAATAATAATAATAATAATAATAATAATAATAATAATAATAATAATAATAATAATAATAATAATAATAATAATAATAATAATAATAATAATAATAATAAAAAATACAATAATAATAATAATAATAATGATATTATAATAATAATAACTAAAAATTGTAGTAATTCGATTAATAATTCTACTAACAATGATAGCAATTTTTAAGAATAGTTATACTAAGTTAACAAAAACAAAGGTAATAATGGTTATAGTAAAATGTTAATGGTTTTTTGAAATCATATGTTTCTATCTCTAATAAAATGTTGTAAATAACAAACCTTCTTAAGCTGCTCAGTTTTCAAAAAACGGATAAAAACAGTCATTGATGTAAATTCAACCGCTTTTGAGCAACCATAAAAGTTAACAGCGATCTCATCTTTCTTACAGATAAAAATTAGGATTTTGAAAAAATTAGTTCCGTTCATTATATGACATTGAACAAAAAAGAAATTGATGTCAGCTGGAACTTCAAGAGAAGGAGAGAGATTTTCTCTCCAGATTTCTGGTAATTAATCATGAAATCTCTAGAATAGGTCGATAACAAGGGAGCAATGGATTGAAAATCGTTACCAAAGGGTCGTCCTTTAAATGCCTATTTAAAAAAAATAATGTTCGAATGTACGAGTAGTAGCGCTTTAATTTCACATTGAGAACGATAACTTTTTTTTTCCATTGGCTTGCTCGATGGTTATGAAGTGATACAAATAATATACGCTAAAAGGTTTTATTTTAAAAGATTTGTCAAAATAATAAGAATAATATTAATAATAATAATAATAATAATAATAATAATAATAATAATAATAATAATAATAATAATAATAATAATAATAATAAAATAATAATAATAATAATAATAATAATAATAATAATAATAATAATAATAATAGCGCAAGTTTTCGTCAGTTCTTATTATTGAACAGAATTGAACGCCCAAAAATTTTACATAAATAATGGCAATGGTCCCATTAAATCATGGCCTGAGAATCCGGTAATTTTCTTGCCGGATCAAAACTCCAGCTCAGGCTCAAATCATTTTAAAATTACCCCAGCTCCGGCTCAGGACATTTTTTATTTTCATTTGTAATGTACTCAACAATCCCCCTCTCCTCCCCCCCCCCTCCTACCAAATAATAATGAATTAAACTCAAAAATATAATTCCCGGGGGTTTCTCGTTTTGTCTTTTCTAACATGGATCTCCTTTATTTAAAATTAATTTTCAAGTATTCTTCTAACAGGTTTCAATTCTAGCAATGATTATAACTGAAAAAAAAAAAAACTTAGTCTACGTCTTCTATTTTGTGAAGGAAATATTATCTCGCCTAAATTAAAAATGTCACATACCAACTTTCTCAGAACATTCGTAGAAGCACACCTACACACACACACACACACACACACACACACACACACACCCCTACACACACACACACACACACACATATACTAATATATATATATTATATATATATATAATATTATATAATATATATTATATATATTATCATATATATATATATATATATATATATATATATATGGCCAGCATCCCTAAAAGTTCAGGCATGTAACTAGAAAACTATAACATATACACGAAAATAAATATCATTTTATTAATCAGGAGACATTTTTACCGCAGAAATTAAAAAAAAAAATTAATTTATTCTAATATTTATTAATAAACTCCTTATTAATATTAGTAAAAATCTTCAGTGCAGGCTCTGATTGACCTTGAAAGCTGAAGCTGCCCTCTCGAGTGAGAAAAAGTTGCCCAAATGTCCTTGTACAACAGTAATTGGAGAAAATATTATTTTTTCTTTTTATATCCTTTCTTTTTAGGGGGTTCGAGCCGACGGAGGGACAGAGGGGGGGACGAAGTCCCCCCCGTCGTCCCCCGGTAGGCCGAGAAACCCCGACTCTCTCTACCGTTCTTGTTTACCCGTGGGTATTTGTCCGTTTTAAAAAGAAAAAATTCAACATTTGGCAACTTTCCGTCTCACTCGTGAGTAAGTCGCATCTTTGATTTATCAAAAAACTGTAAATTTTTCAACAATTTTTAACAATTTTAATTTTTTAAAAAGCGTTATTTTTTTATTTTTTTTTAATTTCTGCGGTAAAAATGTCTCCTGATTAATAAAATGATATTTATTTTCGTATACCTATTATAGTTTTTTAGTTACATGCCTGAACTTTTCGGGATGCTGACCATATAATAATAATAATAATAATAATAATAATAATAATATATATATATATATATATATATAATATATATATAATATATATATAATATATATTATATATTTTTTTATATAATATATATTTATATATATATATAATATATATATATATATATATATATATATATATATATATATATATATATATATATATATATATATATATATATATATATATATTATATATTTTTTATATATATATATAAATAAATTATAAAATATATATATATATTATATACTATATATATATATATATAGTATATATATATATATATATCACATTAAATGTGGCATTGGTTGTAGGGAAATTTTTTTCCTATTTGCAAATATATCAATGAATGAAATTAAATTTTTGAAAGGAAATGTAGAATCTTACAAATGGAAACAGCAACGCAAACTGAGAGGAAAAATCTACTCAGGAGGAAAAGTGGAGAGAGAGAGAGAGAGAAGGGAAACATTTTATTAGAAATGAGAAGTGGGAGGGGTGGGGGGGTGAGGGGGAAGAAGAGAGGGAGAGGGGGAGAGAGAGAGGAAACATATAAAACAATGGATGCAAATAACCGTCTTGAGTTAATTGGCGCTTTCTATTTTCTCCATATT
>JABUQX010065774.1:20000-22500 GCA_015478945.1 Trachelipus rathkii | reverse complement strand
TCCCCCTCTGTCCCCACGTCGGCTCGAGCCCCCAAAAAAATTCCATTATGCTGATTCAAAATATGTTATTGGTATAAAAAAAATTTTTCCTTTTTTTTATAAAACATATTCAAACGTCCTGAATCCCATATATGTTATTATTTTTTTTTTACTATTATAGTTTTGGAGAAAAAAAAAAAAAAAAAAAAAAAAAAAATTTGCTGATTCCAATATATGTTATAAGTTTTCTTGTACCTATCTTAGTTTTTGAGATATAGATGCGGGTAAACTTCTTTTAGTTTGGCATATATAATATATATATATATATATAATATATATATATATATATATATATATATATATATATATATATTATATAATATATATATATATATATATATATATATATATATATATATATATATATATATATATATATATATATATATTAAATATATATATATAATATATATATATATAAACAAGCGTCTGGATTAGCCGTCATATGTATCTTAAAAACTATTAATGCTACAGTAAAACGGAATACATTGGTGGAATGCTGGTCCAATGCTGGTCCAGAAAATGTAAAAAAAAAAAAAAAAAAAAAAAAAAAATTATATCTCAAAAACTACAATAGCTACAGCGAAAAGGAATACATTTTTGGAAACCTGGTAAAAATTTCAGCATGGATAATTGTAAAAAAAATAAAAGAAATTTTGCTTTATACGGCACACTAGGGGCTCGAGCCGACGGGGAACATAGGGGGGGATGTTTTCCATACCCCGTAGGGGAGGGGCGGAGGAACCCCCGCGACACCCAAATACCAAAGAGCGGGGGTTCCGGAGACCCTCCCCGGAGGGGGGGAAATAATCCTACCCCGTAGTTCCCCGGAAGGCCGAGAGACCCCGACTCCTGCCATCGGTGCGGTGGTTTACCCTTGGGTATTTTTTATAAAAAAAAAAAAAAAAAATTTAATAGAAAGTCTTTATTTTAACGAGAAACCAATAAAAGGTCTCTAAATAGGCCTTCTAATCATATTACTATAATTATTAACAATAAATTTTTTTTATTTTTTTATTTTTTTTACATTTTCCTATCTGAAATTTTATCCGAGGATTCCAAAATGTATTCCTTTTCGCTGTAGCTATTGTAGTTTTTGAGATATATATATATATAATAGATATATATATATATAATATATATATATATATATATATATATATATATATATATATATATATATATATATATATATATATATATATATATATATATATATATATATATATATATTATATTTTTTTTTTTTTTTTTTTTATTTTCTTTTCTAGCATTGGGACCAGCAATCCCTGCAATGTATTTCGAATAAAGTGTAGCACTAATAGTTTTAAAGATACATTTTCGGCCGATTCAGACACTGACCAGAAATTATATAGATATAAATATATATAATAACTAATATATATAAATTATATACATATATTATATTAGATATTATAATATATTATATATATATATAATTATAATATATATTATTGAATATATATTATATATATATATATTCTTCTTTTTTTTTCTTTTTCCTCTCCCAGGAAGGATTTTTCATCCTGTCAGCCGCGCAAGCGTCTTTCTCCAGACATCCCTCTGCTGCACTATTCCTCTTCTCTTTAGCACTCTCATTTTTGGTAGCTGACATCTTTCCAGAGAGTCCTCCACCGACTCCGCCCATCTCTTCTTCGGTCTTCCCCTTGGTCTTCTGCCCTCTGGTGTCCATTCCCATCTTCTTTTCGGCATTCTGTCCTGCTCCATCCTCTCCAGATGTCCCCACCATCTCAATCTCCCCACATCCATCTTCAGTATCATCTTCTTCACACCTATATCTTCTCTAATTACTTCATTCCTTATTATGTCTCTCCTACTCTTTCCAATCATAGTTCTTAATACCATCATCTCCGCCGCTTGTATTCTACTCTCCTCTCTTCTCGTTGTTGTCCATGTTTCCGCTCCGTACAGCAGCGTCGGAGTCAGTATACTGTTAAAAATCACTTTTTTAACCTCTATTCCAATGTTTTTTATCTTTCATCATGGGGTATACCGCTTTCAAAACTATCCATACTTTTCCATTCGTCGCGTAATCTCTCCTCCACTTCCTCCCCTTCTGCTAAAACATCCTCCGAGATAATTGCAGGTATTTACCACCTTCACCTCCTCCCCTCTCACCACCATCCTCATCCCCTCCTCATTTCCTCCGGTTATTGTTAATATCTCTGTCTTCTGTACGTTCATCCTCATCCCTGCTTCCTCCATCTCCTCCGCAAACAACTCCACCACCTCTTGAATCGTCTCCACTTCTCGCTCCGAACATGCCAAGATCGTCCGCATATACCATTATGTCCCCTTCAAATTCTCGCGCAGTCTCTCCCTCACTTTCCTTATCAACCACGTCTAAATATAATATAAACAGCAGTGGGAGAATAAAACCTCCCCTGCTTCACTCCTGTTTTCACCTCAAACAATCTAT
>JABUQX010065774.1:5000-12500 GCA_015478945.1 Trachelipus rathkii | reverse complement strand
AACAGATATGACGGATCATTACCCCTGTATTGTAAAATTTTTCATTAATAAAACACGAACACTTACTACCATAAATTATAGGCAGGACGATGAAAATTGCAGACGTACTTTTATAAGTAAGTTAAATGAGGTTGACTTTTCATACATACAGAATGACCAGATTGACATCCATTCAAAACTTACCTGCTTTATAAACTCTTTAAATACATGTTATAATGATTCATTTCCTTTAAAAACCAAAACATTAGGATCAAAGAGGATTAAAAATCCATGGATAACACAAGGTATAAGAAACTCAATAAGTCAAAAACATAAACTCTACAGAAATTATAAAGGAGGTATCATACCATTTCAATTATATAATAAGTATGACAAACAATTGAAAATTGTTTTGAAGAAAGCAAAAAAGAAATATTACAATAGTAAATTTAAAAATGTATATGAAGACCCAAAATCAACTTGGGGATTAATTAATGATCTAGTCAACAAAAGTAATTAAAAAAAAAGCAAAATAAATGAAATAAACAAAAACGGAGAAATATTAAAACAACAAAAAGAAATTGCCGATGAACTTAACAATTACTTCGTAAATAATGGCAAAGTAAATGTATCAAACATGCCACTTAGGCATACCTCATTTGAAACCTATTTGGCAGACTATGGTTCTCTCTTTTCATTTGAAAATGTTAAGGTCTCAGAAGTCAAAGCGATCATTACTGAACTACAAAATAAGAAATGTGATACTCATACCATTCCCAATCACATTTACAAAATCATAGCTGACATAATTGCCTCACCCCTAAAAGATCTCTTTAACATCTCATTTAACAAGGGAATTTTCCCAGAAATCTTAAAAGTCTCACGTGTCACACCTGCACATAAAAAGGGTGATAAAACTGATCCTAAAAACTATAGACCGATTTCAATTACACATACCATTAGCAAAATACTCGAAAAACTAGTATTAAATCGAATAATAAATTATCTTAATACGAATAATATTATCAACGACTTTCAATTTGGTTTTAGAAAGAACAGATCAACAACTGAAGCCCTTGTTTGTTTGACAGAAAAAATATATGAAAATATAGAAAATAAAAATTCAACTGCACTTATATTATTGGATCTTACAAAAGCTTTTGATACAATAGATCATGATATACTACTTAACAAAATGAATAAGATGGGAATAAAGGGAAACACACTACAATGGTTTAAAACATATCTTAGTGGAAGATCTCAGTATGTGAAAATAGGTGAAACATGCTCTGAACCACTACAAACAACTTGCGGTGTTCCACAAGGATCTATTCTTGGCCCATTATTATTTACATTGTATACCAATGATATATTTAATTCACACGACTCTTTCATGGTTTCATTTGCTGATGATATTTCAATATTAATAAAGGATAAAAATCCGGCTACGCTATCACTAAAAGCAGCAGACGTCTTAAATAAGATCACAACATGGATAGATTCTAATAAACTTTCACTAAACTTGCAAAAAACGTCATACATCATAATTAGCAACAAAACTATAGCTGATAATTTCAACATAAAAATTAAAGGAGTTGACTTGAAAAGAGTCACAAATGCTAAAATACTTGGGGTAACGTTAGATGAAAAAATGACATTCAAAGAACATATCAACCAGCTAGTGAGTAAACTAGCGAAATATATGTATATACTAGTCAAATTGAAAAAATTCATTCCTTTATATATATTGAAGAAGATATACTATGCACATATACACCCACATCTATTATATTGTCTTCCAGTCTATGGTATAGCTAGCAAATCAGCTATTAATTTGGTTATTTTGATGCAAAAACGCTTCATCCGACTGTTAAGTCCAACTAAAAACTTCTATGAGCATACAGCACCTTTATTTAAAAAACTTAAAATATTACAATTTGAAGACCTATTGAAGTTATCTCTATTAAAGGAACAGCACAAGATACTACAAAATAAGGCATGTAACTTCCTAATATCTAACTTTCATAATAACCAAATTCAAAGAGATATAAATCTAAGAAATAGTGATCACGTAAATCCTCCTTTCTATAGGTTAGAAAAAGCTAGACAAGCAGTTAGCTATAAATGTGCTAAAGTCTATAACGATTTACCTCGAGAACTAAAAAATGAAAATTCTCTTATATCATTTACAAGTAAACTCAAAAAGAGATATATAATACAGTACTTAATACTATTACCTATATTACATTTACAAGTAAACTCAAAACAGCTGCATAAATAAATACTTTTCATTGATTAACTATTATTAATATTATTATATTATTAATTATTATTATTATTATTATTATTATTATTATTATTTCAATTATTATTATTAATATTATTATGTTTTATTCTATTTATTATTATTATTATTATTATTATTATTATCTATTATTTAATATTATAATTATATTATTATTATTATTATTATTATTATTATTAGATTATGACTATTATTATTATATTATTTATTATTATTATTATTATATTATTATTGTTATTATATTATTATTATTATTATTATTATTATTTTTATTATTATTATTATTCATTATTAATTATTATTATTATTATTAATTATTATTATTTATTATTATTATTAATTATTATTATTATTATTATTATTATTATTATTATTATTTTTATTATTATTTTTATTATTATTATTATTCTATATTATTAATATTTTTCTTGTTGTAATTGTTACATTATTATTTTTATTATTATTATTGATATTTTTATTGTTATTATTTTATTCTAGATGAACTCATAAAAGATATGTCGGCTTCTCAATTACTTGCTCAGGTTATTATAACCATTGGGAGTAATTATTAATTATTATTATTAATTATTATTATTATTATTATTATTATTATTATTATTAAATTATTATTATATTATTATATTTTATTATTATTAATTATTAATTAATTATTATTATTATTGTCTGTTATTAACCATTAATAATTATAATTATTATTATTATAATTATTTTTATTATTATTATTATAAGATAAATTATTTCTATTATATTATTATTATTATCATTATTATTATTCATTATTATTATTATATTATTATGTAATTATTAATTATTATTAATTATTATTATTTATTATATTATTATTATTATTATTAATTATATTAATATTATTATTAATTATTATTATTATTATTATTATTATTATTATTATTATTACTTTGTATTTAGTAATTGTGAAATATTACATTTTATCTGTTTTATTAATAATCTATTACTGTTATTATCAATCTTATTGTTATTGCTGTTCTTTATTATTATTATTATTATTATTATTATTCTTATTATTATTATTATTTATTATTATTATTATTAATTATTATTATTATTATTATTATTATTATTATTATTATTATTATTATTATTATTATTATTATTATTGTAATTATTATTGTAATTATAATTATAATTATAATTATTATTATTATTATTATTATTATTATTATTATTATTATTATTATTATTATTATTATTATTATTATTATTATTATTATTATTATTATTATATTATTATTATATTATTGTTATTAATTTATTATTATGGTTTTTGTTTATTATTATCATTTTTAAACTTATTGTTATTAATTATATTTCGGGTCTCAAAGGACACGACACTGTGTTGCAATTAGTAGACCCCTTTCAGATACTAAGGAAATTATTTTGTTATTATAATTAATTGCTATAATGTAGTTGTAAAATATTGTACTATGTAAACTGTAAATTTTCTTATCTGAATAAAGTTTTAAAATTGAAATTGAAAATTATTATTATTATTATTATTATTATTATTGTTGAAAAAATAAATTATTTCAATGAACTAAAATGTTCCTGCTCCCCAATTTACAAAGGCCATAGTCTATATATATATATATATATATATATATATTATATATATATATATATATATATCTATTTACATAATAAATAGATAATATATTATGTATTCACCTATATATATATAATAGACATATATATTAATATATAAGAGAAATATATTTTATAACTATAATATTTATAATATATATATGTAATAATTAAGATATATTTGTATGTTTATATTTATTATATATATATATATGTATATATATATATATATATATATATATATATATATATATATATATATATATATATATCCTTTAAATCTATCTGTTTCGATTTTCCATTTAATGAGCTTTTCTATCTCTCGCTTCACCTATCCACTTGTATTTTGACGTCTAAACCCTTTGTTATTACTTTCATTTAGAAAAATAACTCACTAGCTTCAAGGTCCAAAACCTGGGTCAACTAACCTCTGATCCTTCTCGTAATTTTAAATAGAACAGAGAAAACATGTTTGAACATGTTTTTTTCATTGTTTAAAACTCAGTTCCTCCATCTTTTGTTCGATACGATTTTCCCAACACAGCTGGCTATTAAGCCTTCCCTGTTTCATTAATAATCTTGGTATTTTCTTTTTGTTGTGATCTTTCTTGCAAAGGATCTCGTTATCCCTCTCATCCAAAAGGCTTCTAAGAGGTTAGGTGTTCTGGGTGTCTTTTGAAATATTTTCACGTCATCCCTGTTGATCTATCTTTATAAAGGCGTCCTCTCTCCATTGTACGGAATATGAATCTTATATCACGGGCGGTTCCGCTAACATATAACCCTTCTTAAAAGGGGCGGAGCGGGTCTAGGTTTTTTTCATTATCAAATTTCCCGCTCTCAGACTCCCTCTAATTTCTTAATTCTCTTTCTTGGTACCTATCCCCAAATGGTCGACAGGAAAATGGATCGACATTTGTATAAAAAAAAAAAAAAAAAAAAAAAAAAATCTGAATTTATTTAGAGTTTCTCTAACGAATCCAACAAAAACTTAAACTTAACTACCTAACCTAACCTAACCTATCCTATCCGGCGGGCTGTACAGGAAATTTTTTGATGTTGTGCTGTCGACCATTTGGGTTAGTCCCCCTTTCTTGCAGTCGAACTGTTACATTACACTCCATGTACTATTGCAAGATGGAACTCTAATTAGACACAAAGTTTCTATCAACTCTGCGATCTTCGTCTGGTCCAGAATATAAGATATAAATATTAAAATATTATTAGCATGTGAGTAACTAGGGGGGGGGACCAGGAATCATGGTCCCCCAGATTACCAACTGGCACCCCCCCCCCTATAAATGTTTAGTTAATAAAAATTCATAATGGGCTTACTGAAATTTTCAGATAAAGGACCATGGCACCCCCCTGAAAAATTCCCTAGTTACGCCAGTGATTATTAGGAAGTGCATTATTATTATTATTATTATTATTATTATTATTATTATTATTATTATTATTATTATTATTATTATTATTATTATTATTATTATTATTATTATTATTATTATTATATTATTATTATTATTATTTAAAAGTTCACAGCTCATGGGCAGTGCCATATTGTAGGAGGGGGAACTACTCTAGGTAATTTCTACCTATAGGATCCGGACGAGAATCGAACCTTTACCCAATCCGATTGTGCCACTCTAAATTCAAATTTCCATTTAAATAAATAAATCACTACCTGAGTTGTTTAGATATTTTAAGACCAATTCAAACTGATAAAATTAACAGAGGAGAACCTCTTAAGCTGCACATTAAGTTGATTGAATAAATTATATTATTAATTTGCATATACATCAACACCTGCTCAGCACATCCCCTATACAAGAAATACATGTAAATATACGGACAAGAACACACATACACATACACAACTACACCTACATCCATACAACACACAGACGCGCGCGCACACACACACACACACACACATATATATATATATATATATATATATATATATATATAGTATATAATATAATATATATATATATATATATATAATATATATTATATATATATTATATATAGAAACAGGAAGATGAATAAGAACTTCCAGATCATTTAATATGTAGGAGTAATTAGAACTTTTCGGGTTATACAAAACTAATAATCACCTAAAATAAAGATTAAAACCACAATAAATATTATCTAACGTTAAAACTAGCAATAAAAATGCTAATAAAATAATAATAATAAAATAATAATAATAATAATAATAATAATAATAATAATAATAATAATAGTGGGGGTACAACTTCAGCGATAAAATCCTTGGACTTTCGGGAAAGGACTTTCACTTTTTGACAAAGTCAAAAAGTGAAGGTCATATATATTCTACGCGGGTTAGGTTTATTATACCGTCCTAAAATTTGGCCGCGCGCTAGCGTGGTGGAGCGTAACCTCGTCTGTGACAGTTACGTCTCCGTGCACCCCCCGGAGGGAGGTGCTGGCCCCCTAAAAATAGGAAATGACCGTAAAAGGCTGAAATTTGGAGATGGTATAGAGGAGGAAGGAGTAAGTAGGATTCGGATCCGGATTTGGTTCCGGAGCCGACACCGGTGCGGCCTAGGTGCGGTGCCGAGTTAGTAAATCTTTGTATACTAATACTAGCATTGGTGTCCTTATATATGTTATTGAACCCGTAGATCTCGAATATGAGAGATTATAAGTTCGTAAAGGGTGTCAGGGACCCCCCCAGAGGGGGTCCTCCGAAGAAAAGCCCAGAGTGTATAGAATAGGAAGGATGAAATTTGGATAGTACATAGAAGAAGGAGAAAGGATTCTGAGTCTGAGGAGTTGGAGTTGGCAACGGCACCGGTGCTAGCTCCGGTGCGGTGCCGAGGTAGTAAACATATAATGTTGGTGTTATCTGGATCTGTAGATCCCGACTATGATGGTTTGGGTGTTTGAAGACCCCTGCGAGGGGGGTCCCACCAGCCTGCCCGCCCCGGCTCGAAACAGGTGCAGGCGCAAACAAGTTCTGTTTTCATACTTCATTTTTTAGTTTTGTGAGTGAACTTTTTTGTTTTTAGCAAAAATTTTATGTTTATAGCATGTTTTACATACCCTAAAGCAGTAAATCAGTAAATCAGTAAATCAAATCACCCTCTCCAGCACCCCTCCTGCCCATCCATGATCTATTGATCAATTGATCTATTGATTCAAGTCATATTTTGTATAAAACCTTTTATTTTATTTGTTTAAAAATATATTTTTTACCAAAATTTTATTATTTTTTATGTTTTACATACCCTAAAGCAGTAAAGCAGTAAATCAGTAAATTAAACCAGTCTCCTCACCACACCTCTTGCCCATCCATGATCTATTGATCTATTAATTCAAGTCATATTTTGTGTAAAAATTTTTATTTTATTTGTTTAAAAATATATTTTTTACCAAAATTTTTATTCTTTTTTATGTTTTACATACCTTAAAGCAGTAAATCAGTAAATCAAACCAGTCTTCCCACCACCCCTCCTGCCCATCCATGATCTATTGATCTATTGATCTATTGATCTAATGATTCAAGTCATATTTTGTATAACATAACGCAAAACTTTTATTTT
>JABUQX010065773.1:0-14353 GCA_015478945.1 Trachelipus rathkii | reverse complement strand
TTGCGGGATTATCATAGGAAAATAATTAGAACGCATATTCATTTAGCTCTAGTGGAAACTTCATATTTGGAGATGACAAATATAGTAAGACAGGAATTCTTTAATGAGTTCCGAAGAGCTATAAATGAAGAAGAACAAGTTATTCAGACCGTTCATACTCAATTAGAACGGCGTAATTAAGTAATGAATGCGAAATTAATTTGAGATGATATGGATCCAGTTCTACACACTCTGATATACATACCTTATTTGTAAAGTTAGAATATATGAAAAGGGAATTTATTTTTTGTAAAAAACAAAAAACAAAAAAAACGATGATACAAAGTATCTTATTTTTATAATTTTATAACTTGATATAAGTACAATCTGTAAATAGTACAATCTGTATTTTGTTAATTCTACCAAAGAGAATGTTTTGTTGTCAAACCCAGGACATAGTAATGTTTGGGAATTTTCGGTTTTCTAATTTTTATTTTTTAAGTCATTCATTACTGAAAAAGAATTTATACCAGGTTGTGTAACAAACTGATAAACTATTTAATACATGCCTCAATTGTAAACATCCACCCTATGTTTGTCTGAGCCCTTCTTCAAATAAATGTTTTGTTAAAACGAGGGGAGGGCTTAGATTTACTGCGGGGGGATGTAAGGGTGAGCTCACCCTTGGCATGGTTGTCTATTATGATTTCAAAACATTTATTTATTTTTTTGTAAATTTAGGGAACTGAGTAATTCAGTTAGATAATTAGATGTAAGAATATACTTGGGTTTATTTTATTTTGCACACTTGGTAATTGTGGTTGGTGCAATTTATTATGCTGTTTGGTTTAATATTATATATTGATTTTATATTTATTATTTATATATATCATATATTGCGTATGTACCATACTCCAATATATGATATATCTCAAGGATTTATTGTGTTTAAGAAAATCTTAGCTTTTGTTTCTTTTTAAATATAATATCCTAATCATAGTTGAAAGTCACATAGGCAGGTATTGTTATCTTTGTGGATGTTCACAATCATACTTGGTCAAGGACTATTAGGAATTAATTATATTATCAATTTGTAAAAGGTATGTTTTTACAGATAAAGAATTAAAAGGCACATTTCGTAACTTTATTATTATTATTATTATTATTATTATTATTATTATTATTATTATTGTTATTATTAATATTATTATTATTATTTATTATTATATGTCTTAATTATAATGGTTATTCGTTACAGACAGAACCTTGCGTTCCTGTCCTCTAAGTCTAAATAAATCACTGAACTGTCCCAAAACAAGTGGGGTAAGATTTATATTTCTCTAGTTTATGTTTTTTTTTAATGTTCAATCATGGGGAATTTGTATTAATGTCTTACTGTTCAACAGACAACTAGTGTTGGGAGCAGTGACTCCTCACTTCATAAAAACTTGAGATCAATATCCAGAAGTAAACTAATTTGGGAGCTGGGGTTCCATAATAACTTTAAACTTTTCAACCTTTCAAATCATAGCTGGGAAAGCCAGCGAATTATTCTCACAAATAACCGAAGCTGTTGTTCGCTAAATAAATCCAATATTCAAAGCTATAAAATTAAGTATTCTCATTTATATTTGCACGAAGTACTTTAGTAAACGAAAAATACGCAGGACCGGATCTGGTGGGTTTAGGTAGCACAAATTGTATAGAATAACCTCAATTCTGTTTGCTTATTTATTTGTATTCAACCATTATAAGTAATTGTTATTGTATATAAACTTCTTATTCTTAGGATAATATTATCTCATTTCCGGGACATTCAATAACCACAATCAACCTGTACTCGTATAGCTTGATCTTGGTTGAGAATGTTCAGGGTATAATTGTATTTATATTTTTCTATATAATCTTATTACCATAATAGAAAGTTATAATTTATTTGCTTAACATTAATTAATGAACGGTGAAGTTATTTTTTTTACTGTCTTTCTTTAATAAATATTATTAGTTGTATTCTTTAGACTCAGTTTAATCCAATCCACCTTTTCTTAAAACTACTTATTCTCTCTTTCATCCCTCTATCTGTCTTTGTTATTTATTAGAGGTGTTACTCTAAACACAAGTTAAGTTAAATGTTGATAATTAACAGCTGCCGTGCGCTTTAAAGTGTGGTCCCTGTGACATTTTGACTCTGGGAGAGTAAACTCTAAGCTCCTATCCGGGATAGATAATTATAGGAGCACTATCGTTGCTCGTACTTTATTTGGTTAGGAAGGTTGGGATCACTTGTGCAGGGGGCGACCACTTTGCGGGCTAATTTAATCTCCCACCCTTGTTTTTCCATCAATTACCCTGTATTGGGTTGCCTTGAATTAAAACGCAAGCGCGAGTGAATCACTTCTCTCCGCTACATACCCTTATATTTTACGTGGCGCCCGAACAGGGACCGCATTTTGAGCGTGGCAGCATCGTAGAAATAACTGTAAATTGTAGATATTCTTTCTTATCTTCTAATCCTACTATAAACATAGAAAGTAGATACTCTAATGTAGTAACTTTACTTTAATAACTAACTGTAGAACGTACATTTAGTGCAATAACATAGTGGATTATTACATAAAAATAACACTTGAAAACGTTGTAGTACTAGTGTTGTTGAGTACCTCAAATACATATTACCTTAAAAATATAGTACCTTAAAGAAATTACTGTAGTATTAGGATTACCAGATTATTAGCATATATACGTAAACATTTCTTTTGTAATTTGTAAGTAAAAAACCACAGTAGTGTAATTATTGGCGTAATATAATATCACTAAGATTCATGACTGAAGTATACCAAGTACATGCATGTATATGTAACATTATTTTCTGTATATTATTGATGTTGCTGAAGTAATCATACAATTTAAAATTTAAATTTAAATTTATATTTTTATATGTGTATTAATAATATTTTTTTTTATTTAATATATATTCTCTTACATATGACTATGTGATATTTTTGCAAGACCTATTAGCTAAAATTTGGGAGAATTGTCTTTAGGTAGGCTATATTTCTATTTGAGGTTCTTTAGTACCTTCCTTAAATTAAAAATTGTTAGCAGCTGTTTTTTTTTAATTGTCAACTTGTTAGGGAATAGCAGCCCACATAACTATTTCTATTATAGATATAAGGACTGAAGTCAGTCAAACTATTAGGTAGGTTAGTTTATTCGAAAGAAGCCACTGGCCTATCAAGACTTTAGGGTTTAGGTTATAAACGTTACACGATTAAATAAATTTAAAAAAAAAATTTTAAAAATATTCTTATAAAACTACTAATAATTTTTTTTCTCTCATTCTTATAAAACTTCTAATTGAATTTTTTTTAAAAAAAAAAATAAAAATGGAACAGCCGGATAAAGACCGACTGGAGCAGTTTGTGGAGTTGGAGAAGGAGTCAGGTGATCACATCTTTAACCCAGACGCTCTGTCAGTATCTCCTTTGAGAGGGGCTGAGGGGGGTTTGAATGTTGAAGAAAAGGTTAATGTAATTTTGGATGAATTTAATAGTAAAATGTCTATATTACAAAAACGAGAACAAGTGTTAATGAATTCATGTAGAGAAAATGCTCAATTAAATGCTAATGATGAATCAGAGACCGTACAGACTGATGTCGGACAAGGGGAAAATGTCCCAGGATCTGATTCAGTAGTCTCGCCGTTAGAAGCGGCAAACGTACATGTTCATAATAGTCCTGTTAGACCAAAAAATGTGACTGGCACTGCTGGGAAACCTAGAAATAATCAAGTAGAAAACATTGTGCCACACTTGTCACATTTTCAGGTACCTAACGCTCAAAAGTCATTTTTAACACAATTAGAAAAAGTGCAACAACAACAAGCTCTGATGATGCAAGCTATAGCACTCCTTACAGAGTTAGTAAAAAGTTCACATAAAACAAAAGTCCTTGATCCTGGTAAATACTGTTATGAAGCAGATCAAGACTTTCTTCAGTATATGACAGAATTTGAAGCTTATTGTACCCACAACTATCCCAGATCTCCTCAACAATGGTTGAGGTTATTGGGTAGGCAGTTGGAGGGGTCATTCCGTCAACTCTATGACTTAGTCATTAAAACAGATAGAAATTATTATTACGAAAGAAAATTATTAATAAAATGGCATAAAGAGGAGGAGAAAAGAAAGATGAACGCAATTTGCGAAACATATCACGCTGCATGTGTAGGAAAAAGGAGAAAATATCCGTATGTTTGCCTACGGCTTAGGACAATTGCGCGAAGCATACGAGGCTCGATATGCGCAGATAAATCATTAAGAAAGAACTTTTATACTTAGTTTACCCACAAATGTAGAAAAGAAAATGAGAGAACATCTTTTAGAAAATGAATCTGATGAAACAAGAGTCTCGTGGGAACGACTTGTACAGCTTGCCGATAAATTTGATCGTGAATTTTATAAAGGTAGAGTTATTATACCCTCATATAGTACAATTGGAAGGAATAATGTAGGATTGGATCAAAGTGTGTCCAACTCTACTAACCAACATAATGAAACAATATGCATAGACGTAGCAAAAGCCAGTTGGACTGAGTCGTTGAAAAACTGCTGATGAAAACAAAGATGATAACCATCGGGATAATGCAAATAAAAATACCACCAGTCGTTACTACACGAACACAAACTATAAGAATGTTCAAATGAAGAAACCAACAGATGATAAAGGCCTTCAGTGTGATTATTGTGATCTGTATGGACATGTCATGAGCGACTGTTTTAAATATTTAAATATATGTTCATACTGTAAAAAGAAAGGTCATAAAAGAACTGACTGTAGATTTTACAAATCCTCAGTAACACAGGTATCGGAGGTTCACAGACCATGCCCCTTTTGTAAAGGGCCTCATGCAGGGGTCACCGTCCCCGGGAAAAGCAGAAGTAGAAGTAGGAAGTTATGGGGAGGATGGTGATGCAAGTGTTAGACGCAGAGAGACTTATATTAAAGACTGTAATGTGTGTAAGGGATCACACAATCCAGGACAGTGTCAAGGGGAAAATAAATTCAGTAAAAAACGGGGAAACTAGGCCACTCCACAAATGAGAGCCAATTTGTGGAGGGGGTCGATGTTTTACCTATTTCTCGGCTCCTTGATGAAAAAGCTATTAAAATGGCACATAGTAAAATCATTTTTAATGAAGTTGATCTCACATCACCGGGTGATTGCTTGGAGATAGTCCATTAAAATATCAAAGTGGTTAATTTCTGACTTCTAGAAAGTTGTATGCTATAGAAATTCTTTCGAATATCCTATGTTAAGATTGCTTATAATATCTCTTTCTTTTTTTTTCTCAAATATATACACTCTAAATATATATGTCTATCTCTTTTCATAGCTCGCCCTTTCATATATATAATTATATATATAGTATAATAGTATATATATATATATATACAATAATATATATATAATATATATATATATATATATATATATATATAAAAGCAAAAAAAAACATTTTAATGCTAAGTTTTAAAATTAATACATAGAATCTTGCGTCTGGCAGCGTAGCTTTTATAAGTGTAATATTTACCACAAAGGCACAAGGCTGGCAAGGGTAGTTTTTCCCACTTAAATTTTTCCCGAGAAAAACCTTGGGAAAAACCGGGTTAAAAAAAGTCCACGGAAAAAAACAAAGAAAACAAAAAACAAAAAAACAAAAGGATGCCGTAAAAAATAATAAATTATTAATTTTTTTAATTATCAGTTATTTTAAAAAAATATAATAATGCATACATATTTATAATAATATATATATATATATTATTAATATATATATATATATATTATATATATATTATATATATAATATTAATATATAATATATATATATATATATATAGATTATATATATATAGTAATATATAATATATATATATATATATATACATTATATATATTATATATATATAATATATATATAATATATATCTTCTTCTTCTCTTGTATCTACCTTTTTCCCCAAGATTGGGAGTAGTAAGTGGCTTACATGCATCGCGGAAAAGAAAAGCAAGTAGAGAATATACAAAATCGAAAAAAAGCCCAGCCTTACCGCCCCCTCTGCACCATTAATTAGTAAGCACTCGTCGCAATCAGAAAATCCACCCTAGCGCATCACGGGACAGCGACGGATCCTCATTATGGTAAATCGTCAAGTGTAAAAAAAAACGAAAAAATGTGCGATAATTTTTTTCTGTCGGCAAGTGGATGAAATTTCAGGGCATATGTAATCGGGTAAAGATGCATCTTTTTACTTGGATAATTTTTGTATGTATACTCATAAAAAATTTTTTAAAAATTTCGAAAATTTTTTTTTTTGAAAATTTCAAGAACAATCTTAAAACCAATGCATATACAAAGAAATAATCTAATTAAAAAATTTGCATCTCCTCTGACTAAATAAGCTCTGAAAAGTTCATCCATTTCGCCCCAATAGAAAAAAATTATAGCAATTTTTCATTTCAAAATTAAAAAAAATGGGTTTGAAATTGGACAACGCTGAGCACAAAATCAAAAAATCGAAAAAGTACTTTCTGTACTATTTTAGATAATGGACCTATCTATGCATATTTCAAATTTGAATTCAAAAAAATTCTGGAACTTGATACGAAGAATGTCAAAAACATGAAATTGAAAATTGAAAAATTCTGAAAGAATGACACTACAGACTCAGAAAAACACCGGAAATCAACGTTTTAGAGGGCAAAAAAAATCCCGTAGAAACGTTCTTGTCAATTGTTTAAAATACCCATGGAAAAGCAGAAAGTATTGCAAATGCTATTCAATAAGAGCTGACTGATCTTGATTTAAATTTTGACAACATTATTACTTTTGAATTTGATGTGCTTCTAATATAAGCTGGAAAAGTTGAGTGTAAAAAAAAAAAGCTTCAAAGGCAACAAAAAGTCTCTAATACACTTTTTTGTTAAAAAAAAAAAACAAAAACATATATTGTCCCTGCAGCAGCCTCCTGCAGGAATAAAATCAGAAGGTCAAAAGTTTTTTTTTATATTTTGAAAAACATTTACAAACTGTTTAGCAATCGCCAAAAAAAAAGAAAAATATTTGCATGATATTCAATCATTAATCATGATCCAATCCTCAGATTCCAGAATGCATGAATGAGAGTTATCTCAATAATAAATAGTGAATCTGTTCTTCCAGAGCTAAATCAATTTTGATGCTTGTGAAGCATATCCATAAAGAAGACATACCTTGATTACTTGCAGGGACATCTTGCTGGAAAATCAGAAATAAAGTTCCTTGTACCGTTATTTATAATGAACTCCGTAGTGCACTCTCTCTTATCTGTAGCAATGCTTTTGCAAAGAAGACTTTAGTTATGACCAAATCATCCCCCTAATTACTGCGAACAAAATTGCCACTGCAAGAATATTGCAAAGCAGTGTGGAGACGTCAATTATGACTTACAAAAAAAAGTTCGGTGTGAAATAATGGAGGTGCATCTGAAGTGCGCCTGATTGCTGATGAAGATAAGTAAAATATGCATTTAAAGGGATTAAAATATACTGCGATAGTGTAATCGAAGAAACTGAAGAAAGGTTCAACGACAATCAATTATATTAATTATATGCTTAGTCGCTTCAGACGTTTCAGTCATTAACAAATTTACCGGATATAGAAGTTAGAAAATTTTGTGACAGATTTCCGATGTTTAATGCGGAAGGTGTACTAGCTGACCTGAAATCCTTTTTTATGTCAATTCCATGCTCGAAAGCGAAATATTTAAAGCAGATGAAAGCCCATTGTCGAAAATATTGAAAGCGGAGGTGGGATATTGCGAGTTACAAAAACTCTGTGAAATCTTTCTGTCATATTCCTGTAAACATAGCCGCGTTAAAAAGATAGTTCAGTACTATGAACCGAATAATAAGTAAGACAAGAAATAGAATGCTTCCAGAAATTTATGCATGATGATGTATAAGCATCGAGCGGTCGAGAAATCAACGGAGATTTTCTAAAAAAAAACAGACTTGTAGCGACAAAAAAACTCTCGTATACATTCCTTAAACTTTACTCTTTAATACCCCTAACTTACTAAGTACTAACGTCGGAGCTACGAAAGTTTTAATATATATTATATATATATATATATATATTATAATACTATATATATATATAAATATTATATATAATATATATATAATATATATATATATAATATATATATATTAATATTTTACCAAAGATCTATTTCCTTATTTGAAAAAGGTCATATTACTCATATATATGTTTTAATTATAATATTCTCTCATAATAATGTTTTCGTACCCTTATGTTATTTTATTTATCAACTTCCCAATAAATTTCACAAATAGATTGCAATTTTGCAAGTAAAAATTGGTATATTTCGATATTACTGATTTCAGTTAAGAACAGTATCTAATAAGACCTAAAAAGATAGCACAAGAGACAAAATATCATTATCCTTTATTTATGTAAATATGTTATACTTAGTCCCCCCCTAATCTCTTTAAAGCCCCCCCGGAGAAAATTGTCTGAAAGAAACACTGGTGTCAAGGGGAAAATAAATTCAGTAAAAAACGGGGAAACTAGGCCACTCCACAAATGAGAGCCAATTTGTGGAGGGGGTCGATGTTTTACCTATTTCTCGGCTCCTTGATGAAAAAGCTATTAAAATGGCACATAGTAAAATCATTTTTAATGAAGTTGATCTCACATCACCGGGTGATTGCTTGGAGACAGATGCCATAATCTTGGATCCTCCAAGAACAGAAATAGGTAAACTAGAAAAGAAACTAATGAACTCGGATGTAAACGAGTTTATCCCATTGGGTAATGAGATGTTAGTATGTGATGAGGAGATTGATACATATGATGAAAGCCTTGTCGTTACGGTAAATCTGTGCCAGGCGGACATAGATCCTCTTTTAGTATGTGTGTCGTTGGACGAGAACAATTCCACCTGGCATGCCGGTCTGATTGACAGCGGGGCTGGAATCAGCTTAATTAGATCAGATATATTATCAAAATTGAAAAAAAATGTTAAATTGTTGCCTTCTGCCGCTGTTCAAGTAAGGGCTATTAGGGGGTTAGGGGACAACAATACCTATTGAGCATTATGTTGAATTGAAAGTGCACTTTAACGGAGGGTTTGTTACCAACAATGTAGAGTTTTTTATCGTTCCCGAGAAATATATGGACAATGCGCTTATTTTGGGTACTTGTTTATTACGAGATAATCAGTTACTCCCTGATATGTCCCGAAAACTATTGTTGCGGAGGGAAGGAAATAGGATGGTGACTATAGCCACCGGTGTTAAATCAGAAAAAAGTAAAAACACAATGAATAATCCTCAGGTTTGTACCATAAAAGTAATAAATGAACAGCTCTTAGCCGATTCTAATATCAATGAAATAGATCTTTTAAATAACATTTCCCAAGATAGGGAGTTAACTTTATTGAAAAAGGGAATCAAGGAATTAAATAATAAGCCGATATGGCAAAAACTCAGTAAATTTGTTCCTCATAAAAATTATTACTTCGGAATGATTTATTATATTATGAAAGTGGGCCTACAGAATGGTTATACGTGATTACCTTCGACCTACTTGTTCAGGTTGTGTGTCACCTCCATTTCACTTGTGCCCACATAGGGCGAAACAAACTATTACAGTTAGTACAGAAACAGTTCTGGCATCCTCGGGTGAATCAGGTTGTCTCCGATATTGTAAGATGCTGCCATATATGCCAGAAACAAAAAACATATTCCTCAAACATGACTCCCCCAATGCTGAAAATATTGGCTAATTATCCATTTGATCTATGCGCAATGGATCTATTACAGTTTCCAAAAACCATTGCGGGGAATAAATACTGTATGGTACTTATAGACCATTTCTCCAAATGGGTATCGGTTGTCCCTCTACAAGACAAAACAAGCCATACGATATCTCAGGCACTAAAAAAACAGGTATTACCGTTCTTACCAAGAGTTCCGTCCAGAATCCTTACGGATAATGGTACAGAATTTGTTTCGCGAAATTTTCAAACCGTATTGCAGGACTTTAATATTAAACATGTTCGTGCATCCCCTCTCCACCCTGCTAGTAACGGGTTGTGCGAGCGTTTTAATCGTAGCCTGATTCAGATATTGAAGTGCTTGGTTTGGGAAAAACCAGATCAATGGGATGAAGAATTAACCTCCTCCGTCCTCATTTATAATAACACAGTTCATAAGGCTTTACAAATGTCCCCCACTGACTTCCTTTTAAAGAAATCTCATGGACAAGATCTACATAGTTTCCCACAGTATTGGAAGGAGGGGAGCATAAACTTTAGACCATTCAAGGTGGGACAACTGGTTGCAAAAAAGGTGGTATATACGGGACATAGTACAGCCCAGAAATTTAAGAAAAAGTGGGAAGGCCCTTTTACGATAGTAGAGGTGAATGAAAACTTAGTTACATATGTTATACGACGGACGGGAGGACGATTTACAAAACAGGAGAAAGTACATTTCTCACATTTACGTGGCTGGATAGAGATTCCTCTATACTTACAGCGTTATTTAAAAAGAAACAAGGCTCTTAAGGAACAATTCTTCATTGATGAAGAAGATGAGGAAGATGAGGAGGAAGAGTTTTGGGATATTGAAAACACAGGAAATTTGGAAATGAATAACACAAATGAAAAAAATGATCAGTTTCATGAGGACCCTTCATATTCGAATTTAGGCCCGTCAGAGCAGTCCGAAGAAGAAGAAAATGATTTTGAGGGCTTTTTAGAATTTAACCCTATTTCGGAGGATCTTCAGAACACATTGTCGAAATGGACCGAAAATCTTACAAATATAAAAGAAAAGCTATGGTTTTCTCCACCTATAATAGGAATCGGACAACAAATGGACCGAAGTCGTATTGACCCCAAAGTGGTGGACTATAGTACTTCCTCCCCTAAAGACAAGATAGACCAACAATTGGGAAGAATCGGAGGAGGACCGAGCCGTCTCACATTGTCCCCTATACTTGAGGATTTACATGAATATATAGATGTAACAGAAAATAACATAGAAGTAGGATCCCCATTGATGGATTATAGAGATTTATATATGGGATCATCGGATAAATCTGCTAATTTTATTACTATAGACCAGGTTAACGATAGTTCTTTTTCAGGTTTCAATCCTAATTCAGTACATTTTCATGCCCCCGAAGGGCCAAATTTGTCATTGATAGACCGTGTTTTTGGGGGTGTTAATAAAAATCGGACACAAAGTTCTTCTAAAGATGTAGAGCTTTCTTCCTTCGAAGAGAGTGAGCCGGGTATGCTTATGCCAACTGACTCAAGATCATTGGAATTCTCGGGTTTTAATCCGGATGAAGTAATTGCACATCCTTTAGTACCTCGAGGGAGGTCGGACATGCGAAATGAATCGCACGGGCGTGCTCAGTTATCCCCGCTTCCAAGGGGGCTTTTTATTTATACATTTCTGGGAGAGGTAGTGCCTGATCCCAATGACCCTACTGGAAATGGGTTGGCGCTCGTTCCTATTATAGACAATCCTTTTATTAATCAAAACCTTATTCGCACCCGACAGTCGGGTCAAGTTGAAGAATTACCATATATTATGTCTACTCCATTAGAATTCACTAAAAGAATTCAGCGAAGGCGAAGACGGTAAAATTACCACCACTCATAAAAATTTAAAGTACCACCACTCATGGAGAATAAAAGAATGTACCACCACTCATGTAAAATGGAATACCGCCACTCACATAAAGAAAATACCACCACTCATGGAAAAGAATACCACCACTCACATAAAGAAAATACCACCACTCATGGCCCCAAATGTGCCACTTCTCATTGATATTAGATGTGATTATGGGATTCAGGTTGTAAAAGTGGGAAGTGGGTACTACTTTAGTGGGTAAAACTTTGATATTGTTTTTTTTTTCTTTTATTTTAATTCCGCCGTGTAAAAAGAGACTTTACTTTAATAGTTTTAAAGTTACTCGTTCCATAAAAACATTTAGTAAACATTTATTCGTAAAGTGGGATGTCTTTTTCAATAAAATCTTTCAAAGTATTTCTAAATACCATCATTTTTTTTAATAAAATCATTTTTTCTATAATATCATAATTAACATAACATGGTATTAAAAAATTATTCGAAGTTATCTTAGACTTAATAATAATATTTTCCTACATTAACATGGTTTTAAAAAATGTATTTGAAGTTATCATAAAATTAAAGGAAAATACAAATCTTTATTTTTATGAAATCATATAGTAACACGGTTTTAAAAAATAATTTGAAGTTACTTAGAGTTAAGCAGAAATATTCAAGAATTTTTTTTATTGCCTTAGGAATAGTATGTACAGACTGAGTAGATGAGTAGGACTGAGCTTTGCATGGAGTTTATAAGAAGGCAGTTCAAATCTATGCTGGGTCTTGTAAAAATGTCAAAATTTCATGGAGAATCATAGTTATATATGAATTTTATTATAATTACTAGAAATATTTAAAAATAATTATATTAACAAATTAGTTTAGATTAATGTATATACCTTATATATAAATAAATATATTATATTATTTATATATACCTCCTTAGGTTAGATGTCTAACTTATAATTTATTTAAAAAAAAAAAAAAAAAAAAAAAAAAAAAAAAAAGTATGGAAAACATCATTTAAAAAAAAAAAAAAAAAAAAAAAACAAACAAACAAACAAATATGAAAACGTAAAAAAAAAAAAAAAAAAAAAAAAAAAAAAAAAAAAATAATATAACCATACATAAAAAATAAAGAGTAGAGAAAAAATAATACTTTACAATAAAAATTTATTGAAAAAATACAAAAAAAGAAAAAAAAAAAAAAAAAAAAAAAAAAAAAAAAAAAAAAAAAAAAAAAAAAAAAAAAAAAAAAAAAAAAAAAAAAAAAAAAAAAAAAAAAAAAAAAAAAAATTTTTTTGGAAAATATGTATATAAAAATAAAACAAATTCTGATGTATGAATGTGTGTATATATATATATATATATATATATATATATAATATATATAAATATATATATAAATTTTAAATATCTATATTTAATGTATATAGAATTTATATATAATTAAATACTATTAAATATATATATATATGTAAATTATTATGTAAATTTATATAAAAAATATATATGTGTATATATAAAATAAATATATTATAATATATATATATAATATATATATATATATATATATATATATATATATATATATATATATATATATATATATATATATATATATATATATATATTTATATATAATAATTTTAAATATATAGATATATATATATAAATATATATATATACATATATATAATATATAATATAATATATATAATATATATATAAGAATATATAATATATAATATACATATATAATATATATATTGATAATATATCTACATATAATATAAGTATATATAAGTAATATATAATAATATATAATATATAATTATATATACATTAATATTTATGTACATATATAAAATATATAATATATATATTATATAAAATATATATATAAAATATATATAATATATTATATATATATATATATTAAGATATTATATATATAATAATAGTATTATATAATAATAACCACTGATTCCGGTTCCTTGACTTCGTTCAACAAAGACAAACGACCGTGAACCGGATTCAGTTGGTAAACCTATTTAATATCCTTCCAGAAAAATCTCTCCGTGGTTGGTGCCAGTGAATTGAATTTGCTGCATGGGGAGCAGGGATATCTTAAGACCCACTATCAGCTGGATTTGACGATTGATTTTAAGGCTGGGATGATCATTCACGATTGTTTGCCCAGAATCCGCCAACACATGACTCAAGATGCAAATTTTGTATTAATATGGGCTCTTACTCCATTAGCGTGGAGACGTACTACCATCATCAACCAGCAAAGAACAACCACTGTATTTGAGCCAGACCCAGAATTTTCACTTGCAACAATTGCGGAAATTCCTCGGATAATGGAGGATATCACTAACTATACTGAAAGCGTTAACCCCAACTCTAGGGTTTTCTTGATGATACCGCCCATCAAGGATATGTATAGCTTTAACTGTAAAAGGTTAATTCGTGCATGGGGACCTAGGTACGAAACCTTTTTAGAAAATCATCTGGTACTCAATCCATACAATATGAGGAAGCATTCAATCTTTAGCTTCACAAGATTTGAAGACCTCGCATATCAAGACTACACTTGGAGAAACAAAGTCTGTTTTAGAGGGAATCATGTACTGAATTTTCATTATGATAC
>JABUQX010065772.1:12500-32249 GCA_015478945.1 Trachelipus rathkii | reverse complement strand
AATTTTAAATAAAATTATAATATTAAAACTGAATACTTAATATCTCAGATATCATCAAAGCAATTAATTGAATAATATATATCATAATATATACTGTCAATTATAAAATATATAAATTATATTAATAATAATGTTACTAATTTCTTCATCAGATTTTATAGAAATTATATTGATTCAATAGTTATATTAAATAATTTTAACCTATATAACATGATTAATAACTTAATAAATTAATTAATATATTTAAATTAATAAATATATTAAATCTCACATAAATTATATATAAATAATTAATAAATTAAGTATATATTATAATTGCTAGGATAATTAGAACTAATAATAATTGAAATAATATAAAAAAATTTCGCACATAAATAAAGAGTAAATTAATATTAATAATTAAACATATAATAATATATTTAATTATTAATAATAAATTAACTTCATATATAAATTACAATAACTTATATATAAATAATCAATAATAATAATAGATAACTATAATGCTAATAGTATATATAATATATATAATCAATATTAATAATGAATATTATATATAATTAATAATAATTATTAAATAACCTATTTTAAATGGAAACATTTTATAACAACGTACATATATAATAATTTAAATTAAATATATACTATAATTAATTAAAATATAATAATAATAATAATAATATATTAAATATATAAATATATTAATATAAATTACATTATGCATATAACTTTTAGTAATTGGATACGAGGGCATGATATTTGGATAGAGAGAAGACTCAGCTTGTAATTTTTTACTTTTTACAGGCCTGAGGATCTCCAGTCTGAGTCAGATCTTACTCCTGCGAAGTCAATATATAATTTGATCTTACTCCTTTCAGTATCACATCTAACAGTTCTTATATTAATATAAATAATTTTTAAGAACGATCTCCATACGGCTTCTTGAGGCTCACGCGCTACCCTGCTGATACTTATCCTGGCTTCACACGGCCTCCGTAATAAACACACAAGGCTCACTTCAACGAGAGCTTCAGGCTTCCTACTACACACATCTAGCCGTATCTGCTCACACCACGAACATATTCAAAAACATAATGCTATAAAGGAAATAATTCTATTTTCTCTCTATAATAGTTTTTTTATATTTATTTTTTCTTTTATCGAAAAAAAGTAATATATTATGATAGAATTTTCTGTCATTCGAGTTAATTATTTTGTTATACTATTACTCTGATCTACTAAGATCAATCTTTTAAGACGTTATTGTAGGTGCGGTTTAGTCAGTGACAATAAAACTATTATTTTATTAATAACTAAGTAATATATTTTTTTTTATTGTATGTATTATTAAAGCTAAATTATATTTATTTTTATAAAAAATGCACAATATTACTAACACAATAGAATATTAGATGTTAAAATAACGTTAAAACTATATTATATTTGTCCTTAAAATACTGAAAATATAGCAAATACAATTATTGTATATAGAATATGTTAATATTGATAATTCATCCCGCTCTCGAATACATACATCGCCTAATTAATAACATATCACTTCATACTTATGAGTTACTATTTAATATCACACAGCACAAACAAAAAAGCTCATAAGCGCTAATATAATTTTTAATGTGTATTCTTCAATAGATCACACACTTCAGAAGATGATATAAGAAAGGAAAGTTTAAGAATATTTTCACTGATTAGTCACTCTCGCTCCGGAACATGTGTACAATAAGGTACTCAGAAGATTAAACAGAGAACTCTAAAAAATGCATTCCTTAAAAACGTAACAAAGCAGGAATACATTATTATACAAAAAATCCTTTAATTAAATTAAGCAGAAATCTAAAAAAATTCTGTCACTTAATCACTAATTTTTCTTCTTTTTTTTTTTTTTTGGTGGTGCGCAAATAAATTTTGGAATAGCTTGAAAGGAGGTTGCAAGACATTACAATAAATGCTAAAATTAAAATAAAGAATTTAAATGCAATTCAATTTTTTGTTTGACATCTCAACGAAAAATATCAGAAAAATCAAAGGAAAGTATAATAATAAATCACAATAAAAAATCAATAAATAATATTAAAATTCAGAAAAATCAAAATATCAAAATTCAAAAAATCAATAAACCTGGTACATTTTCGTGTGGTATGGAACCCAATTGTAAATGTATCTAATTTTATCCAAGGGTTAGACAGCATTTTCTGAAAAAAAATATCTGCCGTAGATTGGAATTTATCGCGAGATATTCTGCAAATGAACACAAGAAGAGTTTCTTCCATAAAATATATATCAAAAGATATGCTTCAAGGTTCAAACACAAGACTAACACTAATCTACTAAATTCACTTGTACGTAAAACACATAGATCGAGTATATTTACTTCTTAGAAGAATTATTAATAACAGCTGCGAAGTAATTATGTCTGTTACTTCTGAGTTTATTTTTTGTCAGATACTATTTTAAGCTAAATGATTTAGAAGACTCGAGATCTATTTTTCGAGGTAGATATAAAAATATAAGGAGATAACGTCTATCTAACCAACAGATTTAGTAATGAGCAGAGTCGCGACTGTCTTTAATGCTAAGCACGAATCTTACTTTGAGTAATTCTTATAAATCACAGTGTTAAATTTATAACAGTTGGTTTATTGAAGATGTATCGTGTACTCACGAGACCTGCATAGTGGTATGCTGTGTAGTTCTACGAGGTAGGGAACAAGGTATACACGAGTCGAGTTCAGGGAGATCTACATGCTGCGTCAGAGAATGAGTTACTTATATCATGTTTATACCAAAGTTTTCACTATAATAATAAAATTTTAATAGTAGACTTTAATTGAGCTAATATATGAAAATATACTACGTGTGTAATAATATATTATAATTATCATAAATTAATATATAATAATAATTAATAATATAATATATATTATAAATGTAATAATTATAATAATTAACATTATAATAAATATAATTAATAATTAAATCGAATAATAATAATTATAATAATTACATAAATAATTATAAATAATAATAAATATCATCATAGAAATAATATTAAATTTAAATAACTAATCACTAATACTAATTATATAACTAAATTAACTTATATTAATAAATGTTAATATGTATAATTATCCATTAATAATAATTAAATAAATAATAATAACTTAAATTAAAACTTATATTATATAAATATATTCTAATAATTTAAGACTTAAAATTTTCAATATATAGTAATAATAGAAATAATACAACAATTAAATTTTAATAAAATATACCAGGAAATTAAAACCAAAATTGATATTTTAATTAAATTAATACATATATTACAATATTATAATAATATATTAATTAAATTATTAATAAATATATTATAAATAATAAATTAAATATAATTATAATGATAATTAATAATAATAATGCGTGTTGTAATACTCTTGATGTCATAAAAGAATATCGCTTGTACTAGATAATCATATATAGCTTGAGAGAGCAAAAATGTGGATCTATTAACTTGTAATTGAGTTATTAATTGTATTATGTGCCCATACTTGTAAGTGTATTAGACTAGTTTCACAGTATGCTGTGTATTGTAGATAGATACAATTAACTCATTAGTGGATGTATCTAAAAAATTGACATCCTAAGGATAGTTAGTGATCTATTTTGTAACATAGGAAGTCTTTCTCATCTCTCACACTACATTACTCGATGAGCGCCTCATACTCACTCTCGGACCGTTCAATAGGCGTATGTTGGAATATTTGAGTAATACATGTTTGTGTCTGCATGTATTTGAGTGATCGGAAAATACACGAGAAACTCACGATATATACTAGTATCACTCAGTATTAATATTTAATAATTTATTATTATATCAACATATTATTATCAGGATGATCAGCACTCAAAAGTTTACAGCTCCAAGAGCTATAAATATAAAATTTATAATATATATATCATATATAATACAACATATTTATATATAAATAGTAATTACAATATATAAGAGAACTATATAATATTGATCTAATAGTATATATAATTATATGATTGATGGTTTTTATGACTCAATATTTTCACTATTAATATAATATAATATATATTAATCTAATATATATATATAGTTTATGACTGCAAAAATACTATATAATATATATAATAATTTAGTTTATATTATAATCACTATATATATATTAAATATATATATATATAAATGAAAAAGTAAATAAAAAAGTTGATTAAATGAACTAAAAATATAGCTATAGTATTATAAATATATATATATAGTCGGATCTCACTTAATATACGGTCACACATACTTTGCATTATTTGAGACAGTCGTGAAAGACAACGTATATCTTGCACCTTCAACTTAACTATGACTTGAAGCATAATCACACACACACGCACCACACTTTATAAGATTATCCTAGACAATATAATGTCAATGAATGTAATATATAACCGGTTTAGTTACATTCTTCATAAATTACTATGTTAACTGTTGACTCTTTTGGTTTTAGAAACTAAAAACTTAAATGATTCTATTATAATTTTACACGCTCTCTACTGATGTAATAACTGTCTCTTTAAAAAAACGGCGTCAAGGTCAAACATAAGGTTATCTGTAATTATTTATCTTATGCCACTATCCGCCTTGCCTCAACTTATCGCCGCATAATATAGTATATAGTATACGTATATGTATGATTATACTATATGTGTATAACATATAGCGACTATATCACATTTTATATTCACTAAACAGTAATATAAATAATATCTGCGGTTAGGTAATCTAGGAAACCATCACCATCTGGGACAGATAGTAGTTCCGGTGGTCATTAATATAGTTATATTAATCTATATTAAATATATACTATTTATATAATAATAAGATTATAATGATATAAATCAATAATAATATAACTATATAATAATATATATACTATATTAAATATATACTATATATAATATATAGTAGTGAATTATATACCGTATATTATAATATATATTAATATTAGTATATGACATATATAACTATATATATAATATAAAATAATAAATTTATATATATAATGAATATATCAATATAGTAATATATAGTATATATATTATAATATTAGTATTATATATATAGTATTAGTATATCTATATATATATATAGTTGAATTACCATCTTATTATAGTATTATTCTTATATATTATCAATCACATATCAGATATTAAGAGGATTTTTACAAGTTAACATTCAGAGCGAAATATGCACGACAGGAACTGAGACGACGACATCAGAGAAGAAAGACGATCCACGCATACGCAGCAGACAACCTTGTCACGATAGAGTACTGTCACGAGTAAAAGTATGGTAAAACTCTCTCAGGCAATAATAGATATACGCGTAAACATATTCCTCATGTTCAGAATTTAAATTTTAAAATTATAAGATAATATACAGAGAGAGATTTAACCTTTAAGAGCAGGTTAGATCAAAACTAGTGTTTGTCCTGTATTGTGAAGAAAGTTTAACCTTCATTGATCTTTACACTGCGAATTCAGCCAATTAACAGGAACACGCAAATAGGGTACGAGAGAGATCTTTAATATATAATATTAATATCGAAGATTGAAATTGTTATTCCGCTATTGGCCTTTCTACTTCTCTCTTGTATATGATTCATAGACATAATTTGTTCTCAAATCGTAATTCAAATATGTTCCCCACCATCACTATTACTAGATATTGCTAGCAATACACATTTCCATTAAATACTTTGTGTTGGTTGAGTGACAAAAGAACATAATAAATAATAATTTTAGAAGTAATAAAAAAAAAAGTATTACTGATAAAAATATAAATGTTATATAGTCATATAATATAATCGCTATATAACGATATATTCAGGCTGAAAAATAATGCGTCGATCGATATTTTTGCTGTCGATACCCAATTACCGTAGACGAAGATCGAAATCACTCAAGAATATGCGCAAGTGAATAATAGGACACTGATTGGTTGTCAATCTGCATTGGCATCACAGATTCATATACCGAGCTACCTCAGCAAACACATCTGGGGAGGTGACATGGTTGCGCGACGGGTCTTCTACTATGACTATCGAAACATGAGGAGCGAGCTGGGCGAGGCGAGAGATCGCTAATTTGGGCTGGGGCGGCACTCTATATATATTCCCTAAAGCTAACCATAAGAAATTGGCACATGATAAATTCACGAATTTAAATCAGTCATAACGATTATATTGTGTAACTTTTCAAATAAATAATACCATAAAAATGTTAATCTTTTCATATTGGCCTCTATAAAACGTCTAGTAATTTATTCACGAGTGTTTTTTTGCTGTCTGCTAGTCATTTATTTCAAAACGAATTTTAAATTTTCAAATAGCCATGTTTGTTGAACCATTAGCGTGAGGCCTAGCCTTCTCCTGTCTGATGCCGAGGTCAGCCTCACCGACTGTCGGGAGCCAGGTAGCTACCCCACGCCACATATGTCACGTGCGCTTCAGACCCACACCACATACAAACGATCACTACAGTTCATTCAAGTCCGGATATATATATATATATATCATATATATTCAGTATATTATCATGATATAATATTATATATATAGTACCTATATATATATATATATATATATAATTATAGATATATACTCACTTAACTATATATTATTACTGATATGCCCAGCTCGGATTAGCCGTCATATGTATGTTAAAAACTATTAATGCTACCAGGTAAAGGAATACACATTGTCTGGAATGCCTGGTCCAAAGGTTGCCCTGGAAATGTAAAAAAAAAAAAGATAAAAAAGAAAGAAGCTTAAAAATATATCTCAATAAACAAACATTATATTACACAGCGAAACAAGATACATTTGTTGGAATCCTGGTGAAAAAATTTCACATAAGAAATGTAAAAAAAAATAATAAAGTAATAATACAAAATTATTGTTTAATAAATTATAGGTGAATCTGATTAGAGACGTGATGACCCTATTTAAAGACCTTGTATCGTGGTTTCATCAAGTTTAAACTAAATAGACTTCTATTAAATTTGTGCTTTATAACGCCGTGGGCAACAGGGTGCGGCTTGGCCGAAGGGGAACAATAGGGGGGGACGTTTTTCCATACCCCGTAGGTAGGGGCGGAGGACACCCCGCGACACCCAAAATAACAAAGAGCGGGGTTCCGGCGACCCTCAACCCATGAAGGGGGGGAATTAGGTCCTACCCGTAGTTCCCGGGAAGGGCCGCGAACCCGATCCGGCCATTTTGGTCATGCAGTAAAACCCTTGCGGACACCTCTTTAGTAACATAATAACATCAACAAATTTTAGATAAAAAGCTATTTATTTTACCGAGTAACTCAATAAAGGTCCTCTGGAATAGGCTCTCTAAATCGAATATACTGGATAATTAATTTAACAATAATTTTTTTATTTCTCTTATTATTTTTTACATTTTCCTGAAATTTCATTTTACCAGGATTCCAAAATGGTATTCCTTTTTGCTGTATCTATTGTTGGTTTTCGAGATATGAATTTTTTTTTTTTTTTCTTTTTTAATTATGTTTTTTTTTTTTACATTTCCAAAGGGCAAACTTGACCCAGCATTCGCCAGCAATTGGTACTTCGTTTTAACTGTAGCATTAATGTTTTAACGAATAGCATATTTGAACGGCTAATCCAGACAGCTGACCATTATCATATATATATATACTAGTATACTATCGTTATAATATATATATATATATAGATATATATATACTAGCTATATATAGTATATTATATATATATAAATATATATATGATATTATAGTCATAATATTAGGAGGCGATATAGTATAGTAGTATAGGCTATTGTTAGTACGATATATATGTTATATATTCTATTATAATCTATATACTATATAATAAGTATATATATATATGATATATATATAATATATATAGTAATATATATAATATAAGGATCATATATATTATATCTAAAGTTATATATTATATATATTAATATATATATATATATATTATATATATATATATAATAATTATAAATACTATTCATTAAGTTTTGTAAATGTTATCAGTAGATAATATATATATAAGTATACTATATACTATATATATACTATATATATATTATTATGGGATTTGTTTACATATATATTTATATATAATATATCATTATATATATATAATATATATTAGATATTAAATATATTAGTATATTGAATATATATTATATATATATATATATATATACTATATACTATAAGATCAATATATAGTATATATAATATAACTTTTCTATAACAGATACACTGACACACTTACACACACACTAGCAGACCAACATATTATATACCTAACATTAAATATATAGAGCATTTATTTAAAAGTTTTGCATGATGTCTGTTATCTGCCTCCACATCCATAATGCATATCGATTGCATGGATTCGAATACATTTCAAAAAGTCAAATAAACCTGCGCAGAGTAAAATTTCAAACAACGTATAAAAGAGCTTCACCTTAAAAATATCTTTAACAAATGTTTAATTTCTATGTAAACTACGAAACTCGACAACATACTCAACGTATCATAACCTTACTTAACGTAATTTATTTTTATATTTATAATTTATTTCACTTTCCATTGTTTAAAATATAAAAAAGGAAATTCATCGCTTCTCTGCTCCATGCGAGTTCTCCTCTAGACATTTTAGTTCGAGTAACGAAAGCTTATTAAAAAAAATTGACTTAGCTTGTAATTCAAGCAATGGCAGGTATAATGGGCACGAAGAGCAAACAAAATTTATATCTATTAGTTATCTATTATTATTTTTATATTATAGTTATTATGTATATTATTTCAATATATTATTATTAATTAATATGAATTATATTTATTATTATTATTATTATCTATTATTATTATTTATATACATTATTATTATTTTATTAATTTTTATTATTATTATTGAATATTTATTATTATTATTGAATTATTAATATTACGTTGTGAATTATTCGTAGTAGCTAGTATGTAGTCCGTATAGTAGTATAGTAGTATTCCGAGAGATTGGAGGTAAGAAAATTCGATCCTTTCATTTTGAAATGGAATAAATATAAACAGACGTTAGTTTGTTGTTCAATTTTCACTCAGTAGGGATGCCGATATATAATAAAAATAATCGACTAATACTTCGATTATTATTACAAACGATCTCGAAATTTGCATCCCGAATACCGTGAACATGCGGTTAAAATATATCGATATATGTTTATAATATCTAGTAGTATAGATATCTTAATACATATCATAGCGTAGTAATAATATATGCGCATATAGTATATATCGTATATATCATATAATAATATATATATATAGAGTGTATATTAATAAACTCATATATATTCAGAATTAATTAAATATTAAATTAATATATATATTATATATAATAATATTATTATATAAAGGTTTGATATAATAATATATTATATATACTATATTACTACAACTATCGAACGGCATGTATACATAGTATATATATATATTATAATTAAGTATATATATTGAGAGAGAGAGACTCAGTTGTTACTGAAATGTATTTTACTGACTGAAATAATAACCTTTCCTTTTTACACACAGTCTTAAATTCGAATTTAGTAAGTCATAATACACCTCTAACGGACATTAGTTAAAAAAATCATAAATCTTATTATTATTTAGGTCTTCAATATATTAAATTATCCAAAATTATAAGATAAGCTGTGAAAAGGACAAATAGCAAGTTTCTAGGATAACATATTTTCAAATAATAATGTACTATATCATGAGCGTTATCAAATTAAGTGATAAGATATACTAGTATAGCTATATATATATATTATATAGTATAATCTATATTAATATATTATATATAATATATATATTGAATAGTACTATATCTATTAATTTTCTGGTTGTTTTATTAAGTAATACAATATATATAATATAATATGACAATATATTATATATATTATATAAATTTAATGGTAGTCTCGCCGAATTTATACATAAGGAGAATGTGTAACAACGAGATGCCAAAGGCAACAATGTAACCAATTATGACCTCTAAATTCACACACACACACCATCTCGCTATCCATATCGAGCTACGAAAGTCCATTTTTAATTAATTGGAAAAAATATACCGTTTTTGTTTCAAATTACATACTCTTTATATCTTTTATGAAAATTTTCATTTTATTTGAAAATTTTTCGCAAAAAATAAGAGAATTTTATCTTAACAATATGAAATCTGAAGAAATTCGATCGTTTCTATATAATATTAACTCGTGCTAAGCACCAGCTACGCACGAGTATAGGAGTCGCCTCTGGATATATTATACTAATATTATTTATATATTTTATATATGAGTTAGTTATTATCTATATAATTATTATATATATATAATATATATATATACTAACTTAATATTATTATATATATAAGTAATACGATAATAGATATAGGCACTGATAAATAGCTTAAAAAATAATAGTATAACTATATAAGTATAATTTATATAAATATATAACTTATATAGAATGTATATAGTAGTATATTATATATGTTAGAATAATATAGATATAATATTATATATGATATTTATATATTGCTATACTGTATATATGGCGTAGGCCAAGGATTTCATTTAGGGGGGGCAAGGTTGAGCGATATATATATAATATTAATATATATATATATAATAAAGTAAGTATATATATAGTATATAAAATATTATATATATACTATATATCGTATAATATATATAATGATTATACTATAGTCACTAAGTATATATATATAATATTAGTATATTATATACTATCTATAATATATATATTGTATAATATATATTATAATATTATATTAATATAATGATATATAATAATCTATAACTGACGGTATAGCACTACTTTTGAATGCTCTTTGTGTTGTGTGTTTATTAAGATGTGTGTGTTCGTGTGTGATAGTGTGAGAAATGTTGTGTGTGTGTCTTAGCTTTGTTGGCGTGTGTGTGTTGGTTGTGTATGTGTCGTGGTCCGGGTTGTGTTTTGTGTTGTCAGAGCTGTACGGACGAGCCTTCATAGTGATAATGCATTGGTGTGTTAGTGATGTGTTTGTGTGTGTGTGTATGTGTGGTGGGTGTGCAGGCATGTGTGTGTGTGTGTGGCTGTTGTGTCCGTGTGTTTTGATGTTGTGGTGGTGTGGTTGTGTTTGTACGTGTGTGTGACCGCACACAACGCCGAATCTCGGTTATATGAATGATCATATGCACTCCCAGTCCTGACATTAACCCAATCCAGCATCTATGAGAAATAATGAGATTAACTGAGGAAAGGAGTTCGAGATTATTTCTCTTTCATCACTATGAGACCTTAGGCAGCTATCGAAAAAGAATGGAAAACTATGAGACCTTAGCAAGCTATCGAAAAAAAGATAGGAAAAAATTCTCCAGATTTTATTACTACGATTGTTCAAAGGTCCATGAGAAACGGAGGTAAAGAAGATTTCAGATCAGTGAAGTAACACTAAAGTTATTAGAAATTCATTTTTCTTTCTATTTAATTACTTTTTTTATTTGTTGAAAATTCCAAATTTCATTTACCTCTTTTTTTTTTTATCTGCGAATTACCTAACTTTCAACACCTATACCCTTGTTAAAACAATTGGATGAAGATTTTCGAAAATGATGTATAGTATGTGGAAGATTAGTCAAATAGATAAGCTAAGAATTGAATATATTTAAGGCAATTGAAAAAACACCCACACAAACCCTGAATTAAAGGAAATACTGAGAAAAAATCAGAATTCAGTTGTTAAATGTCATCCTTCATGGCTATGATTTAATTGCTGTTGGGTGGACGTCTTTTAAAACGATCTATATGATGTGGAAAACTGCTGTGCATAGGAAGTAGATAGGTTGACGGAACTATGCAACAGAAGAGATCATTAATGAAAAGTAGAAAAGAATGGGAAGATAGAAATAACCATGAAGGTAACATCAACGTCTAGGTTAGGTAAGTAGGGAGGTTTAGGTGCCGCGAACCGGAACGGGCCGACGGTACCTAGTAGTTAGGTTAGTAGGTTAGTAGGTACATTGGTTAGTTTAGTTAGTTACCAAATAATAGTTTTACGATTAGAATGTGGCCATACGTACAAAAGCTGCTATGATCGACCGGATAAGGAAATTAGAAGAGAGGAGAGAGAAAATAAAAAGGATGAGATGAAGATTAGAGACGACATGCCGACTCTTCTCCGGTGTTTTTACCACCTATGATTGTTGTGGAGTATCCGGCGTTTGCGAACAGTGTGCGATGATCCTGTCCGACGGACAGAGAGAGAGGAGAGATAAGGACAGAGAGAGAGAAGAGAGAGGACGAAAAAAGAAAGAGAGAGACGAGAGAGAGTTGGAATAACAATTAGACAAACAAATCTTCTGCTACGAGACTAGTCGAAGGTTTCGTATTTATGCAGAAACAGATGATGCCAAAAATTCCAATGAAGAGAGAAAGAAAAATCATAAATATGTTGATCATGAGATTAAGATTTAGAAGTAATCTGAGGTGTTCCTTACTCTCCTGTTAAGGATGGATTCGGAAACCTATTGAAAGAACTAGACTGAATGCGATTTAGGACACAACCTTAGAAGTTATAGAAGCAGTTCTCAACTTCTGCACAGGATAGGACCACGTTTACTGTATGAAGAGATGGTTGTAAATGGAAAGAGCAGGCACGAAAACTCTTTTAAGTCTTTACCAAGACAAGGGTGCAAAGAGCGGAAATGCAGGAGATTGACACCACACGAGGAATAGCATCAAGTACCCGTATGCCTTTATATTGTTAAGCTCAGTGAGATCTGGAATAATGTCTTCAGAAAAAGTACTATGTTATGCGGGTAAATAAGTTACAATTATGGTGAGAGGCTAGGATAGTTCGGAATTCGGTCTAAGGCCGGAATTAGGAGCCAAAGGTATAGGAGACGGGTTCGGTTTATCAGAAGTATAATGTCAAGTTATACCTTTACTTCAGAGTTGTTACGAGAAAGGAAAGATAGTAGTAAGGGGATTGACGTAACTGATAGCAAAGCAGCAGAAAAGCCTGGGAAGATGATGAACCGGAAAGGTTGTTGTAATTTCTACGTAAAAAAAGAGTTTTTAATGGACGTAATAGTTATCATAGCTATTCTTATTAGAAAATCTATATATTTTTTTTCAATTTATCCGATATTTGATATGGGTATAACAGCAACGTTGCAATGTTAATGAAAAATTGCACATTTACGATAAATTTATAAGCAAAGTTATTCGTTATTTTCATATATGATTTCTTTTTACGTTCGAAAAATCAGTAAGATTATGAAAGTTTTGTTTAAAGTAGACGCAGATTTTACTGTGTTAAATTAAACAAACTTTATATGATAATCTAAACTTTTTTATGGGTCTTCAAAACCGTATTTAAAATATAAAACCAAAATTCGGAATAGATATATATATATATGTGAAATATTTTTTTTTTTTTTTTAGTCTTCTTACATGGGGATGAAAGATATTTAAAAAAAAAACGATTATCGGAAAAAAATATCGATATTTGTCAGACTACGCTAATCTCAACTATTACTCTTTCATGTACAGGAAGTTAGATTTTCACATGATTCAGGTAATGAAGATAAGTTTGCACCAAGTCTAAAGTTTTGAAGGCGATGGTAATTGTTGAAAGTAGAGATAACTGCACACCAATTGGTTATAGAGAACAAGAAGACGTATAAAACCAGGTTTATTCGCCTTAGTTGAATGGGAATGAATGTCTAAATGCCAGAGAGAATCACCTCAGTTGTGGTTTCTGCATCACTCAGAAAGAGCCAATCCCTAGCAACAATAATTATTATATGTAAATCAGAAAAGTTACGACCCGCAATTCCGGACCAATTTTGCCCGGCACTGTAAATGCCAAATTACGTTTCCTCGCTGTAGCGCTGGTCTCTTTCGAAAGACTTGATGAGATATAGAAAAGGATATGGATATAAAAAAGCCCAGGTACCTAGAGAAGAAAGAGTTTACAGTATATGAAAGTATTTTAAAAAATAAAAGGTCTAAACTATTAGGGTTCAATCTCCAAATACATGAGAGTACGGGTAGGGAAACTACACCATCTGCTCAATGTTATCCTGGATACGGGAAATTGAAGGCCAAGTTCACGGCTGAATCTTGAGACATAAGAAAACCATTGACCGGTAATGAACAGTGGAAATTGGAGACTGAATTGCTTGAATTTCAGAGAAAGTAAAGAAATGTAAAATGCTTTAATAAATTTGCTTATGATCGTAGTGATCGAAACTATTGTATCGGATTTCAGTAGTTGTTTTTTTTTTCTTTTTTTGAAGTTAGCACCTTCCACGGGCATAGCCTATCCATATGACGGGAAACTTCTCTAGGGCTAATTGCTACAAAGATCATGACATGCCGGATCGAACCCAGGGACCCTTGCCTTTGCCGCACTCTTCGTATAATCACCGCATTCCGTCACCAAAACAAAAAAGGAAATAAGAGTTAGGAGACATACAATCAAAAAAAAAAAAAAAAAAAAAAGAACGAGAAAAAAACATATAAAAAAATAATAAAAAGCAAACAAACAAAACAAACAAAAAAAAAAAAAACAAAAAAAAAAAAAAACAAACACAAAAACAAAACACGAACAACAAAAGAACAATACACAAACAGAAATATAGTAGATAAAATTAAATAACAACAAAAACAACAAAACAAAAACGACGACAATAAATAAAGATACAATAAAACAAAAACACAAAACAAACCCATACCAACTCATATCAAGACAACACAAAGCCACCAAAAAATAAATAACAAGAAAGAAAAAACAAAAAGACATCAACAAAGAGAAACACACAAGGATTGCCTAAAATACACAAAAACACAGAAAAAACAAGAAAAAACATCAATAACAGAAAATTAAACTAGTAACGCAACAAACGACAACTCATAATAACACAAAAAAAAAAACAAAAACGACTATACCCAAAAAAATGACACAAACAACAACAATATAACAAATCAGAAAAAACAAAAAAAAAAAAAAAAAAAACAACAATAAAAAAAAAAAGCAGAAAAAAAACACAAAAAAAAAAAACACACAAAAAATAAAAGAAAACGAAAAAAAAGAAGACAAAAAAACAACAAAACACATATAACAAAAAAAACAACAAAAAAAAAAAAAAGAACAACGAACAAAAATACAATCCACGGAACACAACGACAAAAGCTGAAAAAAAAAAAACAAAATAGATATTCGAACCAACAAAAAACCAAAAGAACAAAAAAAATGAAAAGAACGAGGAAAAAAACAAGAAAGAGAAAAAGAAAAATAGAAAAAAAAAAAAAAAAAAAAAAAAAAAAAAAAAAAAAAAAAAAAAAAAAAAAAAAAAAAAAAAAAAAAAAAAAAAAAAAAACGAAAATAATCGCTCTACACTCGTACAAAAGCAAAAAAAAATAAATAACGAAAAAAAAAAAAAAAAAAAAAAAAAAAAAAAAAAAAAAAAAAAAAAAAAAAGAACAAAAAGAAAAACGAAAACAAAAAAAAAAGGTCACCAAAAAAACGAAAGAAAAAAGAAAAGAAACAAAAAAAAAAAAAAAAAAAAAATAAATTAAAAAAAAAATACAAAAAACAATAAACAAAAACAAAAACATCATAACACTAAAATAATAAAGATAAAAAAACAAAAAAACAAAAAGCTAACAATAAAAAAGTAAAAAAAAAAAAATAGAAAAAAAAGAAGACTAAAAATTAATAGACAGACAAAAAAAAAAAAAAAAAAAAAAAAAAAAAAAAAAAAAACAAAGAAGAAGAAAAGAAAAAATAACAAAAAATAAACAAAGCAAAAAAAAAAAAATAAAAAAAAAAAAAAAAAAAAAAAAACAAAATAAGGAAAAAAACAAAAAAAAAAAAAACCCTAAAGACAAAAATAAGGGTAGCTAGGTTAGGTTAGTTTAGGTTAGGTTAGGTTAGGTTAGGTTAGGTTAGGTTTGATTAGGTTCTTAAAAAATATTAGACATACCAACTCCATATTCGGATGCCGTCAAATCTGAAATTGTATTTTGAGAAGTGGCCAAGAGACAATGTTTACATGCGGCCCCCTCCAAGTATCTTCCGAAGCCAGATTTACTCTCTCCATCTTCAACTATTTTAAAGGTACTCTCCTTGACTACGAAACTATACCGCTTGTTAGCTATGTGGCGTGACCAGTGATTGGGCTTGAGGGTGGTCGGGGGTCCAGAGCACTCCAGACATTAAGGTTCAAAAGTAGGATAGAAATACCCTCTGAGAAGCGTTAAACTCGCAAATGAACCGAACCAGAAGACAGCTGAATGCAGAGAAACTGCTATCAGTTCCTTTAAATATATATATATACCTATACTATATTATATATATATATATATATATATATATATACTACTACTATACTATATATTATATATGTATATATATTATATGATATATATATATTCTATATATATGTATATATATATATACTATATATATATATATATATACTATATATACTATATACTATTATATCTATTATATATTATATATATATATCTATCATATATTATGATATATACTATATATATACTATACATAATTATATAATCATATATACTATATAATACTATATATACTATATATATACTATAATATCATACTATATATATATACTATTACATATATATATATATAACTATATATCATACAATATACTATCTATATATATATACTATATACTATATATATATACCTATATATATAATATATATACTATATATATATATATAAATATATATATATATACATACTATATATATATATAAATATATACTATATATACTATATACTATATATATATATATATATATATATATATATATTACATATACCTACCTATATATATATACTATATATATATATACTACCTATATATATATATTATACTACTATCATAATACTATTATACTATATTGCATTCCAAACCTCTGTTTTTTCCCTTTTCTCTAGTATTCCCCTCTAGTATTTTTCCCGCATGCGCCACAGCTGTTGTATCTTCTGCCAAAGCTGACTCCATCATTCATCGCCTTTGCTTCTAAATTCCATTTTAGACGACTCGGAAATTATTCCTCCTTCTCTCTCCATCTTTCTCCAAATCATTTTTGACTAATATTATAATTTCTTGTGAAGATGTGATATCTCTCCATTCTGAGATAAACCACTAAGAAGGCGTACTGTCCTGACGGTATCTTCAAAAAAATGCTTCTGAATTTGACACCTGCTTTGGTAACATTATTTTGTCATATGTCTATCCAACGTCCAACCTTCCTTCTTCCTTTGCCAAAAAAGGGGGATCCGTTTTAAACCTTTTAACTTTTGTTTAACTGCCTTAACCTCATTATTTTTTTATTTTTTTTTGAATATGTCCTTTGAAATATCTTAAATCTTTTAATCTTATCTCTGATTGCAAGTGTGACTTTCGTAGGAGCGCTCTACTCCTGATCTTCATCTCCCTCTCTCTGATACTTTGTCCTCTGATCTTTCCATTCCCTTTTCTCTGATACTTTGTTCTTCTATCTTCACTCTCTCTCTCTGACATTCTGTTCTCTGATTCAATTCCCTTTCTCTCGATAATCTTGTTCCTATGACCCTTCCATTCCTTACGCCTGACATTTGTCCTTTCTCTCACCTTCATCCCTTCTCTCTGACATTTGTCCTCTAATCTTCATTCCCTTCTCTCTGACATTTGTCCTCTGACCTTCATTCCGTTCTCTCCGACATTTGTCCTCTAATTTTCATTCCCTTCTCTCTGACATTTGTCCTCTGACCTTCATTCCCTTCTCTCTGATATTTGTCCTCTGACCTTCATTCCCTTTTCTCTGATATTTGTCTTCTGATCTTCATTCTCTTCTCTCTGACATTTGTTCTCTGATCTTCATTCCCTTTTCTCTGATATTTGTCCTATGACCTTCAATTCCTTCTCTCTGACATTTGTCCTCTTACCTTCATTCCCTTCTCTCTGACATTTGTCCTCTAATCTTCATTCCCTTCTCTCTGACATTTGTCCTCTGACCTTCATTCCCTTCTCTCTGACATTTGTCCTCTGATCTTCATTCCCTTCTCTCTGACATTTGTCCTCTGACCTTCATTCCCTTCTCTCTGACATTTGTCCTCTGACCTTCATTCCCTTCTCTCTGACATTTGTCCTCTGACCTTCATTCCCTTCTCTCTGACATTTGTCCTCTGACCTTCATTCCCTTCTCTCTGACATTTGTTCTCTGATCTTCACTTCCCTTTTCTCTGATATTTGTCCCTCTGATCTCACTTCCTTTCTCTGACATTTGTCCTCTGCTCTTCGGGATTTTGCGACATTTCTAAAGCATTTCGATAGAGTCTGGCACACAAAGCTTTGATCTCCTTTCCGTGTCGTTCCTAATTCTTGAACTGTTTTATGACGGCTTACCATTCATTCATTTAAAGCTATCTCAATTAATTTGCGAAGGTCCTTCGTGGTTTCAATCTATCCCCAACCTTTCTACATTTTCATTAAATTGAATATTTTCATCGCAATTAAAAAGGAATTTTACATCAAATCGATTTTTTTTCCTTTTTTTTTTTTTTTTTTTTTATTTTTTTATTTTGGAAAATTTTCAATAAAGAATTAATTATTAATAATTTTGCTAATTTAGTTTTTCCACTTTCGGAATTGGTCAAATTAACAATAATAAAGTGAGCATTGACAAGGTAGGTTAGGTTAGGTAGGTAGGTTAGGTTAGGGTTAGGCTTAGGTTAGGTTAGGTTAGGTTGAAGTTAGGTTAGGTTAGGTTAGGTTCTTAGGTTAGGTTAGGTTCCACTGACCACATATTACAAATAAATATAAAGCATTAAAATAAATTAAATATGGACTTATTCCTTTATGTTTAACTTCTTTTCAACTATATAACAGTAAGGTTTATCTTTCAGTGGGGAGGTGAGACCCATGAAAAAAGAGAAAAGGTTGAAAAATAAATTAGTTCAGTTTATCCAATTTACATATAAAAAAATTAGCATTCACAATCATATACGAACCTATAAAGAGGGCAGGGGAAAGGTCATAGATACCCTGCCAAAGCTTTCACGTCAATCTGGTAAAATCCAAATTTCGATTCTTTGCTTAAACATATTATTACATTTATTTTTCAAAGTAAATCAACCTTCATGGTGATTAAACTCTCTTCTCCCTCCCTCAATCTTGGTTCCTTCCGATACCATTCCTTATTTCTGTTCCTTATTCAATATCTTTTCAAATATTACCTGCAGAGTAGGAGAGAGAGAGAGAGAGAGAGAGAGAGAGAGAGAGGAGAGAGAGAGAGACGACGGACCGACAGCAGCCGAGAGACGAGAAGAGAGACGAGACCGAGAGAGATAGAGAGAGAGACGACGAGAGCGGAGCAGAGAGACGAGACGAGACAGACGAGAGACCCGAGAGCAGAGAGAGAGAGAGAGCGTTATTCTCGTCTGAGACAATACCATTCAATATCTTTCCTTTCGTCTCAGCAAAAAAAAACACCTTGTTTAGCGCTTCCCAATCGTCTCCATAAGACTCGATTTTCAAACGCTCT
>JABUQX010065772.1:0-7500 GCA_015478945.1 Trachelipus rathkii | reverse complement strand
GAGTCCAATGGAGTGCCAAGTAGTGCCACATGAGTGCCAGTGAGTGCCACATAGTGCCAGCTGAGTGCCACTTTTTTCAAGCCTTTCTCTTAGCCTCCCCTAGCCCGAATAGCCCTAAGTGATGAGGTGTCTACCCTAGGTAAATAAGGGGTATGAGGAAAATCGATTGGGTGTATATTGAACAAGTTGGCGTAGGTTGCTTCCTACTAGTGAGTTAGTCTTTGTCTAACACTTATAGCCTATATATTTATTTGCACACGCACACCTACACACATTACACTATGACACTATGCAAGTGTATACACACTGATGGACACGTATAAGCACTTTACACTCTCCAAGACTCACTTACACTAGGCCCATATACACTTACAACTTCCCCCCAAAAAAACCCAACCCACACCACCAATTACACTTACACTCCACACACTCGATATTTTGAGTCCTCAACTTTGATACCACCCTTTGAGCCTCAAGCTTTGGCATGCCTCAACTTTGATGCCTCGGCATTAATGCCTCAGCATTGATGCCTCAATTTTGTTGCCTCATCTTTGATGAGCCTCATCTTTGATGAAGTCATCTTGATACCACCGTATGATGATTCAGTCTTTGATGAACTCTATCTGTTGTTCTACCTCTAGAATCATAAGCTACCCAGACAGGGGCGTCAGCGTGAGCCCTCGGCAAGACAGCCGAATCCCGCACCCGCAGGGTGCGACCCGCCGCGCCCCCGCCCTCCGCGTGCGCCCGCAGGCGCAATATTTCCGCGTACCCGCCCGCGCGTGCGCCCGCGAGGCGCAGTATTCCGCGTACCGCCCGCCGCGTGCGCCCGCAGGCGCAATATTCCGCGAACGAAAAATATGATATCAAATGTAAACTATTCAAAGAATGTCTTTTCAAATATACTATGAGTCATTCATTTTATTTCATAACTTAAACATTTTAATTTATTAAAAACATTTTCGCAAACATAAAACTGTAATGCATTACAGGACCTGTTTATTTAACACATATATTTCAATTAACATGATTTTTTACTTAATACTTTTTACTTAATACTTTTAATTTTATAGAATTTTAAAAAATTGTATGTGAAGAAGAAAAAGCCAGTGTGGCTGATATATAATCATTTTTGATTTTACTACAATTGTACGAAGATTTTACGAAAAAACATTAGACAATTACATTACCTTAAAGCAGTTAAATCAGTATATCAAGTAGAGGTGTTACCTGACACCAAGGGGGGTGATTAGTATGCTTTTGTTTTTACTGCGGTTTACTGCTTTAAACTCATTGTTGTTACTGCTTTAAACGGCTCATGTTTATGCTTTAACTCATGATGTGTTTACTTGCTTTAAGTCATAGTAATTTATTAACTCATTAACATACCTTTAAAGCAGTAAAATCAGTAAATCAATTGAGGTGTGACCTAACACCAAAGGGGGGGATTAGTATGCTTTTTGTTTTACTGGTTTACTGCTTTAACTCATGTTTTTACTGCTTTAGCTTTCTGCGTTTACTGTTTTAACTTTCTGCGTTACTGTGCTTTAACTTTCTGCTTTACTGCTGTAACTCTGCTTTACTGTTTAACTCATATATTTATTAAATATGTTTTCTTTTATTTTTTTAATTAATATTCTAGTTTTTAATTTTTTGTTTTTGTTTCTTTTTTATTTGTATGTTTATTTTTATTATTTTACTTTATTATTATTTTATTTTGTTTTGAATACTTTTTATTTTTATTTTATTGTTTATTATTTTTACTTTTATTATTATTTTATTTTTGTTTAATACTTTTTATTGTTTATTTTATTTTTATTAGTTTTACTTTTATTATTATTTTATTTTTTGTTTTAATATTTTTATTTTTATTCTTTTTAATTCTTTTTATATTATGTTTTATTATTACTTTTATTATTTATTTATTTTGACATTTTTATTATTATACTTTAGTGTCCCTAAATTCAATGTTTTGATTGTTATTATTATTTTTAGAACACACATACACACCCGCACACACACACACACACACACAGCACACACTTACACTTAGACACACATTCACATGACACTTATACACACATTCCTTATATACCACTTACATTTACCCATAGACACTTACATTTACACTTACACAGACACACACCAACACACCCACACACACACACACACACACAGATTTACTTACACTCAACACACAGATTTTACGTTATCACGCAGATTTACTTACACTCACAAAGATTTACTTACACTCACCACACAGATTTACTTACACTCACACAGGATTACTTACACTCACACCACAGATCACACACACACACACGATTTACTTACACACACAGATTTATTTACACACAGATTGTACGTTACAGTCACACCACAGATTTTACTTACATACAACACACACCACACACACACACACACACACGACCACTCACTTACACACATAACTTACACGCACCCACACCACACGGCACACTCACCTACACATATACGTATAATTTATTAAAACATTTTATGGTTTTAATTAAAAACACGTACATTTATATTTACTGCATTCAAATATAAACTAAAATTATTTCAAAAGTTTCTTTAAAACTTCTATAATAAATCAAATCATTATTCTTTGAACAAGGAATTTATTATTAACTGTTAATACTTTTTGTTTATAAATTTCATAACTATCAAGTTTTAAATAACTTTTACTAAAATTTTTATGAAATTTTATTAAAAAACATATATTTACGTACCTTAAAGCAATAAATCAGTAAATCAGCAAGGTTAGCCCCTAGCACCCCTCTACACCAAGCTATGTCACGTTTTGTTCTAGTGACATACTGCTTTACATCATCTTTACCCATGTAATAAGTATAAAAATAACAAAATAAGTTCTGTTCTGCTAACATACTAGATTTTATTAAAAATCATTCTAAGTTTTTATTTAAAATAACAATTATTACTTACATTTATATTATTCGCTCGATTTTTAAACTAAAAATATTTCAAAGTTTTTTAAATAATTCGATTTCTTTATTATTATTATTATTTATTATTATATCTTATTATTATTACTTATTATTATTATTGATTATTATTATTATTATTATTATTATTATCTATGTACTATGACAATCCAACACGAGAAAACACAACAACCCGCACTCGTTACAGATATAGGAAACTGACCTCTCTCTGTAAAATGGATTGAAATAACTGCTTTATGCAAAATTAGGATAAACCTTTTTGTACCCCTAGGCGATTAGGCCTAATTCCACGTCAAAACTATATTTCAAACTGACCTTTTCTGTAAAATGTTGGTGCAATAACTACGATTAGGCCTAATTTTGGCCTAAATTAGGATAAGTCTTTGTATCACAGGCGGATTTAAGCCTAAACCAGGTCAAAGGTAATTCCAGTTAGACAAGAATCGAGAATCAATTGTTATATTTTATTAAAATATTTCAAACTGAAACATGCTGGATCGGTAAGATCCTTAAAGCAGCAGTTAAGAAGGAAATGTTTACCTTTCTTGTGAGTGGACGGAGTAATCCTTATATCTCTATATGACCTCGTATGTGATTGCAGTCGAGAATTATTTTATCGCGTTTTTTGTTTTTAAGGTATGAAAAAACATGTTTTTTCATATCCTGAAGCCTACCTCTGATTGGATGAAAAATTATATTTGAGCAGGCGGATGTTTTAGACCCAAACTCATTTAAAATCATACTCGTTTTAGCTGTTAAGCGCTGCACAATTTCTCTGATTTGTAATAAAAGGGTTCTATTTTCACTAAGTGTATATCATGATTCACCTTAACAGGTATACCTTAATACAAGACATTGTTCCAGTGGGAAATCAAGATCCCAAGAAGTAGGGTTTCATTCTTATATAAAAGAAAACCCGATGGATTTGAATTTTCAAGTGTGCTACCCAATCACCCTGTATAAAATACCAAGCGTTATTTTCGTGAGTCCCAACATGAATACTTTGTATATGTATCACACTGAAGAGTGGACTTACAGAATACTTGTTAAACCAAGCTCAGACTGTTAAACTGGACCGAAAACAGTTATTAAACCTTGCGTAGAAACAACAAACTCAAAAAACAGCGATAAGGCACCTTACTCCTAGCATTTATAAACATCAAACATAATCAGCTTGGAAGTTAGATTATGGGAGAGGAAATAATGAAACAACCGTATTTGACCTACATCATTGGATTCTACATTTCAGGCCTAATGCAGCTGAAATATATGTTAGAGGTCCGTAGGCGAATGTTAATGCAGATGAAGAAGACTTTGTGTTATCTAAATTACGTGACGTAATTCATTACATGTCTATACAAGAATAACTATGCATTTAAGAAAAAACCCTGATCGATGACCTACGCGCATCATCGATCGCTTCATCTATAGGCGTACAGAAATTCATTTATCTACTTAGAAAACAAATGGCAGGAAAGTATTTATGCAGGTGACCCCGAATGTAAATACTATGTTATCTGAGCGGGAACTTTTTACCTATGTGTTAACTGAAGGTATTACTGAGACACGAAACTATATCATCGATAATGATATAAATGATTGGCATATTTGCAGATTTAAAGAATTTTATATAAAGTAGAGCGAAAACATCATGTGTAAATGTATGTAGAGTATCTATATTTAATGTTACCTATATATAAAGCATTGTAATATATTTAACACGCTTGTATATATTTAATTTTATTATATATATACTATTATATATACTATATATATATATATACTCATAATATATATATTATTAAATATATATATATATTATATATATATATATATATATATATATATATATATATATATATATATATATAATTTCATTGTAAGTTAATGATTATAAATTTCTAATTATATAGTAAAGTTTTTATAATCCTTATTTTTTACTTTCTTAAATAAATATTTACATGTATGTTAAGAGTTTAAATAAACGAAACTTGGGCTCAGGATATGAAAAAACATGTTTTTCCATACCTTAAAACCCAAAAAGCGGTTAAAATAATTCTCGACCAATCACATTACGAGGTCATATAGAGATATGGATTACTCCGTCAACTCACAAGAAAGGTAAACATTTCCTTCTTACCTGCTCAAAGGATCTTACCGATCCAGCATGTTTCAGTTTGAAATATATTTATAAATAATAACATTGATTCTCGATTCTTGTCTATACTGGAATTACCCTTTTGACCTGGTATTAGGCTTAAATCGCCTGTGATACAAAAAGACTTATTCCTAAATTTAGGTCAAAATTTAAGGCCTACGTAGTTATTGCACCACATTTTACAGAAAAAAAAAAAAAAAAAAAAAACTGGCAGTTGAAATATATTTTGACGTGGAATTAGGCCTAAATCGCCTAGGGGTACAAAAGGCTTATCCAAATTTAGGCCTAAAGTCAGTTATTTCCAATCCTTTTTACAGGAGAGAGAGTCAGCTTCCGTATCTGTTAACGATGCGGGTGTTGTTGTTTTCTCGTGTTGGATTGTCAATGTACATAGATAATATAATAATAATAATATATAATAATAATTATAATAATAATAATAATAATAATAATAATTAAGAAAATCCGAATTATTTAACCAAAACTTTGAAAATATTTTATTAAGTTAACATCGAGCGAATAATATAAATGTAAGTGAATAATTCGTTATTTTTTAAATAAAAACTTTTAGAATGATTTTAATAAATTACATGTTATGTTAGCAGAGAAGGACAACTTTTTTGTTATTTTTATACTTATTACATGGGTAAAGATGATGTAGCAGTAAGTCAATAGAACAAAACGCTGGCATGCTTGGTTTTAGAGGGGGCTAGGGGCTGCCTTTATGATTTCTGCATTTATTGCTTTAAGGTACGTAAAATATATGTTTTTAATAAAATTTCATAAAATTTTAGTAAAAGTTATTTTAAAACTTGATAGTTATAAAATTTATAAACAAAAAGTATTAACAGTTAATAATAAATTCTTTGTTCAAAGATAATGATTGATTTATTATAGAAGTTTTAAGAAACTTTGAAATAATTTTAGTTATATTTGAATGAGTAATATAAATGTACGTGTTTAATTAAAACATAAAATGTTTTAATAAATTATACGTTATATGTGTAAGTGAGTGTGCGTGTGTGTGGGTGTGTAAGTGAGTGTGGTGTGTGTGTGTGTGTGTGTGTGTGTGTGTGTGTGTGTGTGTATGTAAGTAAATCTGTGTGTGACTGTAAGTAAATCTGTGTGTAAGTAAATCTGTGTGTGTAAGTAAATCTGTGTGTGTAAGTAAATCTTTGTGTGAAGTATGTAAGTAAATCCTCGTCGTGAGTGTAGAGTAAATCTTGTGTGTGAGTGTAAGTAAATCTGTGTGAGTGTAAGTAAATCTGCGTGTGTAAGTAAATCTGTGTGTGAGTGTAATAAATCTGTGTGTGTGTGTTGTGTGTGTGTGTGTGTGTAAGTGTAAATGTAAGTGTCTATGGGTAAATGTAAGTGTCATAGTGAATGTGGTATAAGGTCATAGTGAATGTGCTGTCTAAGTGTCAAGTTGTGTGTGTGGTGTGTGTGTGAATGTGTGTGTGTGTGTGTGTGAATGTGTGTGTGTGTGTGTGTGTGTGCGGGTGGTATGTGTGGTGTTCGATAAGTAATAACAATAGCATGAGAACATAACACTAAGTTATAATAATAAAAATAATACACTTAAGATAATAATACTTGAAAACTTAAAAACTAAAATACCAAATAAAAATCATTAAAAAATTAATCTTAAACCAAAAAAAAATATAATACCATGCAAAACACTTAATAAAGCCAATAAAACTCAAAGTAAAAATTATTTTTTATACAAAATAAAATAATAATAAAAGTCCCACCCAACACATCATAACCAACACTACACAACAAAAACAATATGAAAAATACAAAAGTATTAGAACAAAATAAATAAACAATAAAATTACATAATTAAAAAAAAATTAAAACAAAAAAAACCCTTTAAAAACACCATGTAAAAGATTTTACACATATAAAACACAAAAACAGTAATGAAAATATACATTTTATGTTAAAACAGTAATGATGCAGAAAGTTTAAAGCAGTAAAGCAGAAAGTCTAAAGCAGTAAAGCAGAAATTAAAACAGTAAAGCAGAAAGCTAAAGCAGTAAAACATGGAGTTAAAGCAGTAAAGCAGTAAAACAAAGCCATACTCAATCCCCCCTTGGTGTTATACTACTGTCACAACCTCATACATTCTCGGATTTACTGAATTTTTTTACTGCTCATTTCAAGGTATGTATGTTAAGACTAAATATCTCTGAGTCCGCATAAAAAGCCAGTAAAAACATCATGTCTATTAAGGCAAGTCCTTAAAACCATAGTTTAAAGCAAGTATGCAATAAAACATGAGTTTAGATTTTATATCATCATTTTCTAGCTTTCTTTCTATCACTTTTTTTTTATGTTTTAAAGCAGAATCTCTCT
>JABUQX010065771.1:20000-26423 GCA_015478945.1 Trachelipus rathkii | reverse complement strand
ACTATTTTATATTAAAACTCTCTAAATCTTTGCAAATATGCCAATCATTTATATCTATTATCGATAGTATAGTTCGGGTATCTCGCTTGTAATACCTCAGTTAACACATTATGTTAAAAAAGTTCCTCGCTCTAGCACTATCTATAGTATATTTACTTATTCTGGATTCACCTGCATAAATACATTTCTGCCATTTTTTCTAAGTAGATAAATGAATTTCTGTACTGCAGTAGAACTTAGGGAATGCGATCGCTATGCATGTAGCGTTGGGGATCATCGATCAGGTTTTCTTAAATTGCGTAGTATTCTGGGATAACATTGTAATGAATTTACGTTGCTGTAAGTACGATAACATATATGTTCTCTTCATCTGCATTTAACTTCGCTCCTACGACCTCGTAACATATATTCAGCTGCGTTTAGGCCTGAAATGTAGAATCCATATATGTAGGTTCAAATACGGCTGTTTTCTTATTTCTCTCCCATAATCTAAACTTCCAAACTGATTATGTTTTTGATGTTTATAAAAATTGCTATCAGTAAGTTGCCTTATCGTGGTCTCGCGCATTGCTAATAAACTGTTTCGGTTCCAGTTTTAAAGTTGAGTTCTGGTTTAATATTCCTGTAAGCCACTCTTCAGTGTGATTACACATATACAATAGTAATTCATCCTGAGTTTTTGGACCATGAAAATTACGCTTGGCTATAATTAACATGGTGGAATGGGTAGCCACACTTGAAAATTTTCTAAATCCATCGGGTTTTCTTTAATATAAGAATGAAACCCTACTTCCTGGATCTTTTTGATTTCCCACTGGACTTACTTCTTGTTTTGAGGTATACCTGTTAAGGTGAATCATGATTGACCACTTAGTGAAAATAGAACACTTTTATTACAAATCAGATAAATATCTTGTGCACCGCTTAACAGCCAAAACGAGGATGATTTTAAAATGAGTTTGAGTCTAAACATCAACCTGCTCAAATATAATTTTCATCAATCACAGGTAAGGCTCAGGATATGAAAAAACATGTTTTTTCTTAAAAAAAAGACAAAAAAAGCGATAAAATAATTCTCGGCCAATATCACATGCCCGCCAGTCATATAGAGATAAGGGATTACTCGTCCACCACAAGAAAACGTAAAAACATTTTTCCTCTTACCTGCTTAAAGGATCTTACCGATCCAGCATGTTTCTCAGTTGAAATATATTTATAAAATAATAATAACATTGATTCTCGATTCTTGTCTATACTGGGATTACCCTTTTGACCCGGTATTAGGCTTAAATCAGCCAGGGATACAAAAAAAGGTTTATCCTAAATTTAGGCCTAATCTTAGGCCTAACGTAGTTTATTGCCCACCACATTTTTACAGAAATAGCGATCAGTTTGAAATATATTTTGACCTGGTATTAGCCTAAATCGCCCCGGCCGTACAAAAAGGCTTTATCCTAAATTAGGGCCTAAAGTAGTTTATTTCAAACACATTTTAAAGAGAGAGGTCAGGTTTCGTATCTGTAAGGAGGGCGGGTTGTTGTGTTTTCTCCGGTGGATTGTCAATGTACATAGATAAATAATAATTAATAATAAAGAAAATTGAATATTTTAAAAAACTTTTGAAATATTTTTAGTTCTAACATCGAGAGAATAATATAAATGTAAGTGAATAATTGCTATTTTTAAAGAAAAATATAGAAATGATTTTAATAAAAATACCATGCTTATGTTAGCAGAGAAAGACACTTATTTTGTACTTTTTATACTTATTGCATGGCTAAAGATGATGTAAAGCAGTTAAGTCAATAGAACAAGACGGTGCATAGCTTGGTGTAGAGGGGTTGCTAGGGGCTTGCCTTACTGATTTACTGATTTATTGCCTTTAAGGCTTACGTAAAATATATCTGTTTTTAATAAAAAATTTTGTAAAATTTTAGTTATTAAAATTTATCTTTAAAACTTGATAGTTTATAATCAAAATTTATAAACTTAGCCATACCTTGGAAATTAACTATGTGTTCGGTGTCTTTGTTCAAAGATAATCCTTTTGCTTTTATTATAGAAGTTTTAAGAAACTTGAAATAATTGAATGAGTAACACAAATAAATGTAGGTATTTAATTCTGTTTTAATTAAAAACATAAAAGTTATAAAAATTATACGTTATGTGTGTGTGTGAGTGAGTGTACATGTGTGTGCTGTGTGTGTGTGTGTGTGTGTGTGTGTGTGCGTGTGTGTATATGGGCTAGTGTAAGTGCCTATGGAGAGTGTAAGTGCTTATAAGTGACATAGTGTGTATGTATGTGAGTGTGTGTATCTGAGTGTAAGTGTCTATGGGCTAGTGTAAGTGTCTATGGGTGAGGTGGAAGTGCTCGTGTGTGTGTTGTTGTGTGTGTATAAGTGTCATAGTGAATGTGCTTATAAGTGTCATAGTGGTGTCATAGTGTATGGTTGTATAAGTAACATAGTGTGCATAAGTGTCATAGTGTAAGTGTTCTGCTGTGTGTTTGTTGTGACTTGTGTGTGTGTGTGTCGTGTGTGTGATGTGTGTGTGTGGTGTAGCGTGATAGGGTGAGTGTAAGTGGCTATGGGTGGGTGTATGTGTGTATAAGTAGCCTAGCGGTTGTGCGTGTGTGTGTGCTAAATAATAATAACCCTACGCATGAAGTAAATAACACTAAGTATAATAATAAAAATAATAATAAAAATAAAATAATAATAATAAAAATAAAAATAAAATAATAAAAATAATAAAAATAATAATAAAATAAAATAAATAAAACAATAAAAATAAAATAAAAATAATAAAAATAAAAAGTATTAAAACAAATAAAAAACATAATGGCTGTTAATAATAAAAATAAAAAAGTATTAAAACAAAATAAAAAACATAATGTTAATAAATATATGAGTTAAAGCAGTAAAACATATGAGTTAAAGCAGTAAAGCAGTAAAAACATATTGAGATTAAAGCAGCAAAGCAGATAAAATCAAAAGCATATAATCCTTGACTGCTATGTAACACCTCTATTGATTTACTGATTTACTGCTTTATAGGTATGTAATGTTAATAATATATGAGTTAAAGCAGTAAAAGCAGTAAAGCATTTAAGCAGTAAAGCAGTAAAAACAAATAGCATACTTAATCCCCTTGTTCGCTCATGAACACCTCTGATTTGATTTACTGACTTTACTGCTTTTAAGTATTGTAATGTTAATAAATTATATATGTTAAAGCAGTTAAAGCAGTAAAACAAAAAGCATACTAATCCCCTTCTTGATGATATGTAACACCTCTATTGATTTATCTGATTTACTGCTTTAGGTATGTAATGTTAATAAACATGGGCTCGCACAGCGTTCCAACCTAGGGGGGCAGCCTTAAAATTTTATAAGCTTATATATACATATATATCATATATTATACTATATATAATTATATATATAATATAATATATATATACTATATATATCATATACTTAATATTATATATATATTATATTATTATATTATTTATATATATATATATAATATCGATATCATTATATATATATATATATATATATAATATTATATATTAAGAAAGGAAGACATAAAAACTTAGAAACACATTGTATGCGATAATTAAATGATTATAGTTTTAAAAAAATTATTTATAAAACAATTAGAATATCATAATTACAATATGCAATGATGGAAAAATCACAATATAGAGCAGTTGCAAAAATTGATATTATTAAGAAAGTAATTTTCTTGGTTCGACACAAATTTATCAACTACTGTTTGAATAAATTAATCATAATTGTCAAACACAATTTTCTGTCCGTACAATCATCATAGCCAGCGTTTAATCAGTCGTCTTCCATAGTATTTCGCAGCCAAGTCTTGATCATTAGCAGAGTACTGAAAGAGTGTTCACTGTACTGGTGGTGCATGGTTGGCGAGTAGTTTCATCAAAGCCTTTTTGTCGACCGAAAGAAAGGTTCAGTCTCCTTTTAAGACTTGGAGACAACCCAAATCTTTTAGTTCTTCACTACTCAGTTTCTTGTCTTTCCAAATTTTGTACTAAAGTTACTAGCTCTTCTTCTATTGCTTCTAAGTGTTAAAAGACTATAAAATGAAAGCTATCTTTTCCCTCTTAAACTCAATCGAATTGTTATGAGTTAGCAAATGTGAAAGGATGTAGATATGTCAATGGATAAGCAGGTGTATTTTCAGAAGTAGAAACACCTGTAATTCCAGCAAGAAGAAGTTATAAAATCCAGATTCGGAGTTATTAAGGATCTTCTTCAGAACTCCGTTGGATTTGTTGCTGGATGGTTGCTGCCGTATGCTGCCTACCAAAAAATTCCGTGGGTATTTCAGATCAAGTCCCAGTTGCCCGGCGATTTGATTAGCTTCTTTTAAAACACTTCATTCGCATGATTTTTTCTTCAATCTTTCCGATGGCTCCTTAACCATTTCCACAAATTGTGGAAGTTGCTGCGAGGTTTGACGATATCCAAGGTCTTGGCAATTGGATAGCATTTACAACTGGCTCTAACATCGCAGAGTATTTCGCGAGCATAGCATAGCCATAATTGCATGACGACTTTACATGCCGCCTGAATGCCAACTTGAAAGCGCTTTTTTCTTGTGTCGTTATTTACCTTCAATGGAAAGGATTTCTCATGCTTGCATCATTCATACAAAATGCTCCTTAAACACTCTGATGCAATTGTGTTGTTCAGACCATCTGGTCTGGCATAGCTTGGGATGTTGGCATTAATTTTCTTCTCAAGACCGACTCAGCGAAATAAAACGTAATAATGTCCTTTTATAGTTCCCACAGTATTGCGGATTTTCTGGTATTGTGTTCAAATCATTACTACTAGATTTTGTTTTATGTGAAGAAGAGCAATGAAAGAAAAATGCTTTTTTATACTTTTGTCCTCCAATATTGCTTTGGGACACCTACCTTCTTTTGCTCCAGACATCGTTAGAACCACGCCATTTCAAAACCAAGCCCACGCATTTCTTGGGATCAGTCTTCAAGGTCGTGACCAAAATCATCAATGCGTTTTTGGCAATGCGTTTTTGGGTCAAGCTCTTTTTTCAGTTCTTACCAAAGCCAATAAATACCTCTCTTGACTTCATCGGTCTCTTTGTCAAAATAGCGCAACACTATGGAAAATTTTTCCTTTCCAGAAATATCAGCGTTTTCATCTGCTAGTAAGCTATATACGTGCACGCTTCGCTTTGACCTTAATTAACGATGCTTTCCTTTAGAGTAGTACCACATAGAGAATGATCTCATTCTGAATCTGAACTGATTGGTGTATGGCATTTTTCTTCCCTTTTTCAAAATGGCTTTTCAATGACTGATCTCCGGGATCTATTCGTAAGCGGCACAAATATCTCTTGCAACACTCCCTCATCATGTTGCTTACCCCGAAGCGGTAAATCGCGCGTACAAGAAAATGTCACACATGAAATTATTGAGGATAATATTTTTTATTTCTTCTATGATTTTCTTTAAATGCTGGTTAATTTGGATGTCTATCGGCACGTCCTGTAGGAACAGATTCTTGCAGCTTCAACAGCACGTTTGTCACACCACTCTGGCATTTGTATGTCCCTTTTACAACCGCCATGACCATCTTGTATATTTAGTGAAAGGTCTTATGGTTAAAGAGCCTAGGAGACCCTCTGACCGAACTTTTTATTTGGTGGAAATCTAAAATACAAAACTTGCAAAATGCTCCTTTAGCGCCTGGAGTATGTCAGACAAGGGTGAATATGTCTCAACCATTCATAATTGAATTTTCTCTTTAAGTGAGTAATATCTTCCAAAAAATTATACGTCTTAGGTGGAATCCAACACTTTTTCAGTAACTGTTTTTTTTAATATATTATTACTATATTATATATATATATATTATAGTAATATATATATATATATATATATAATATATATATCTAATATATAGTATATATATATAGTACTATATATTATTGATATATATATACCATATATAATATATATATATATATTATATATAGTTTCATAAATCAAAATAGCTTTTAGGGACGCAATAGTAAATTAATAAGATTTACAATGCCTTACATTAAAAGAGATTAGTGGATTCCTTTTGCAATAGAAGAAAATTAAGTTCTTAATATTTATCATTAAATTTATTTAAGAATGGTAGCAAAAGCTTTCGACCTTTTTAATTCTAGGTCCTCCTTCAGCTGCTGTTATACATCGAATAAATAAATAATAAGAAAATATAAAATAAAAATATTAAAATTATGAAAATTAATTTACAAAGTTTGGTTTTAAGTTTTTTGAAAGAAAAAAAGGTGAGGCATGGCAGAATGTTGTCTTAGATGGGATCTATGTGCTGATCTTTCTTGTATATTGTAATTGTTAGAATTTGTTAT
>JABUQX010065771.1:0-15000 GCA_015478945.1 Trachelipus rathkii | reverse complement strand
TAATAATAATAATAATAATAATAATAATAATAATAATAATAATAATAATAATAATAATACAAGTTGTAATAACTAATAATCAATAATAATAATAATAGAAAAATTGTATACCAGTTGTAGTATATGCTAATAAAAATCAATATTAATTCCTAAGTTCATATAAAATGCCATATATTAAATTCTATATTTATACGTATTAACACATAACTTTAATTATTAGGAGACACATCCAGACAATGCAATAAATCTTTCAGCAGTGCGTAGCCTAAAAAATTCTACAGCATTTACATTTCTAGACACTTTACAGTTAATCCAAATTGTGAAGATACATGGGTCTACTGATCCGTGAGTGACGTTCATCCATATCGCATGCATGGATCGAACACCATGTTTTACTTTTATTAAACAGTCAAATAAAACTGTATTAGTGATAAAAGTTAAATTTAAAACTGTATTAGTAACAGAAAAAGAGCTACACACCATTTGAGAATATGTAAAAAAAAGAGAAAACAAGTAAAATCAAATTAAACCTAACGCAATTTAACCTTACTTACCTAACTAAACTTATCGATTTAGTGTATAATTATTTCACTTCCATTGGTTTCAATAAAACAAATTTCACAACTAAACATGCTGTAATAAAGTTATTTAAATATGTACTATAAAAGTTTCAAACTTTTTTCGCTATGCGCGCTGTTGTACATTTTGTTCGATAACACAAATTTATGGAAAAAAAAAAATTGACTTGCGGCTACATCTAGTCACAAATAATGGACATGGCCAAATTTGAAAGCCTTTACGAAAAGTAGTCTGTTCTATAACCCGTTATCACTACTATGCCCAGTATCCTCTATGAGCGTCATGGCCCCGATTTTAGAAAGGGACTTTAACATTGAATAAGCCTATTTTACGGTAACTTAAGCCGTTTTCGTTTTTGTATTTGTATTTGCGAAACGTAAGAAATGCTCGAGTTTGCGTTCCTTTTTGTCAAACTTTGAGCAAAATCGTAAGAAATGCTCGAGTTTGCGTTCCTTTTTGTCAAACTTTGAGCAAAATCGTAAGAAATGCTCACCAAACGTAAGGAATTTCCTTAACTCTGTAAGGTTGCTATTTTCCGTGCTTGCAGAATTTAGAATGTGCTTACGCAAAAATGTAAACAAACAATATGGCGGAGTGGTGGGCCCGTTTGAATTGATTAATTCAATAAAACTCAATAAAACAAATTCAATAGACTCAATAAAATCAGCCTTAAATCTAATTTTTTCCAAAATCAATAAACTCGGTCACAATAGTTGGTCAATTATTTGCAATATAAACCATTTGTTGTTTTTTTTTATTTCTGTTTATTCCAAAACCACATGCTCTATCACAACAGCTGATTCTAATTGTTTGTAAACAAAAGTAAACCTAGCACGAAATCGCTGTCGTTTATGCTCGAAATTAATGCTAAAACTGGGTAAGCATTTCTTATCGAGCGTAAGCACAAATGACAAAAAACGAAAACGGTCTTAGTATAAGGTAAATTTTGGTATAAGGTAAATTCTGGTCTGATGTGAAAAAGTAGGTCCTCTTCAAAGCTGACCTCTTTATACTGGTTGGCCTTCTTGACAGGACATGGGGTAGAAGTCCGAAACCAATTTTTTTGTTTCTCAAAAATATATATTTTTTTTTACTAGTATTTGTTATTTTTATTTAACAATGGCCACTGTTATTGATGATTTTTATCTTAATAGTTTTTGTTTGTTTTTTTAAATGCCCAAATTTTTTAGGCAGAGCAAAGAACATAGTTTTTGCTTCATAGATATTATTTTAGGTCTGATGTGCTGCTCAAAAAATATTACTAGTCATGGCTTGCATCATTTTGCAATCTCAACATGACGAGTTTTTCGGGTGAGTCCTTTACTTACAAATAAATAAAAAGAAAGTAAAATGGGATTAAAAAAATATATTTTTTGAGTCGTTCACTTAATTAAATTTTTTATTATCATTATTTTTTTATGAATTTTAATTATTATAAGTACTATTTTATAGTAAATTGAATAAAATAAATTAAACTTCATTTTTTCAATATTAATTTTATATTAAAAACAAAAGTATTATTTCCAATCACCAATTTTCAGTGGCCAAATTAATAAAAAATAAATAAATAAATAAAATCAAATAATAAAAGAAAATAAAATAATATAAATTATTGTATAAGGTACAAAATATACATTATAAAATATATATTTTTAACACAAGTGAACATTCAAGTTCATTAGCTAGTTAGACTGTTCAAGTAATGGAAGAAATCGATTAAGAATAAATTGGATTGTGGGACTATATGGCAAACAAAACATTCCATTACGAGGACATTCTGATCCAGAGCGCATGTCCCTCCTAACACCTGTTCAAAATGACGGCAATTTCCGTAATCCCTTAAGGCTTAAGGTATCGGGCCAACGGGGGTGACCTACTACTCAGGGAACAGTTGAAGCATAGTGTAAGGAACTCGATGTAAACAAATCCAAGAATTAGAATGCATTAATTAATTGCTTTGGCTGTATTAAAAAAATTGTAGAACAAGGGCGTTAGAGCTCTTTCTGCACAGTTTTAGCTGACGAAACATTAGATATAGCCTAAGTGGAATAGTTTTCATTGTACCTTAAATATGCTACAAAAAAAAAAAAGAATTTCACTATAACTTTCTTTCATTTGTGCCTGTTCACGACCCCACTGGTCAAGACTTTGCGAGAGTGCTACACGAAAAGTTCATGGAACTCATGCTCAATTTACCCAATCTGAGAGGCCCGGGCTATAATGGAGCCTCGTCTATGAGAGGTGAAAATTCAGGGGTTTCCAATTTATTTTAGGGGAAGATCCAATATTGGGGATTTTTGGACCCCATTTTAGCCCACACCTAAAAATGGACATAAAATTCTTAATTTTCAGACAATTTTGATGGGGAAAAAGCAAACCGCAGCTTTTTTTTCTACCTCTAAAACGTCATTTTCAGGTGTTTTTCTGTGTCTGTAGTCATTGTTTCGGCGTTTTCATTTTTTATGAACCTAATTTTTTGATATTTTTTCGTATCAACTTCTACAATTTTTTTCGAAATTACTTCAAACTTGAAATATGCATAGATGGGTCTATTACGCACAAAATGCAGGAAGTAGTTTTTTGATTTTTGGAAAATTGTGCTCAGCAATGCCGAATTTCAAAACCTACTTTTTTTTTCAATTGCTGAGCACAATTTTCCAAAATCAAAACTACTTCCTGCATTTTGTGCGTAATAGACCCATCTATGCATATTTCAAGTTTGAAGTCATTTCGAAAAAAATTGTAGTTGATACGAAAAAATGTCAAAAAATTAGGTTGAAAGGAGTAGTATTGCTACGTTTTGGGATCCCACAGCTTTTTCTCAAAAAGTATAAGAGATATAGGTCTGAAACTTGGAATACAGTCCATATGATATGGGATACAGACGAATCCGTGTAATTTATCAGCGTTGTAGGATGTATATTAGGAGGGGGGTCACCCCCGAGGGTGGACGCCGATATTGCGCTTACGCCTTTGTTGCTTGATCTGCGTGAGTGAGTTTAGGCCTAACGATCGTTTGGGCAACCGAGCACTTGGAGGTCAAACAGACCGAAGGTCTGTTTGACCGACAGACACAGACTGAGCGCGCGTGCGCATACACATACACATTATTATTATTATTATTACGTCGAAGATTCGATTTCCGAAAGAAGACGGAAACTTTGGTTGAGAAAGAGGGATGATGTAGAGAATTTATCGTTTTTTACGCACTCGGACTTTGGATTCCACCGAGGTTTCTTCTTCGCATCCGGTTCCGAGTCCGATATATATCTACATGGGTTAGAGTTAACGTATCGCTTTCAAACTTGGTATATGTTCTAATGAAGGTGATTAAACTGATCCCGGCGAGTTTTTTGGTGATCGGGTCACCCCAAGGGGGGGGGGAGGGTGTTACCTTAGCATGCCAAGGTCATAATTTCGTCCTGAAAATTCCTTGTAGGCTGTACATATTCGGGCTAAATTTGGTGTGAGCTATATGATTGACGCAATCTGTTGGAGACGAAGATTACGTTTTCTCTGCGTCCCCCCTCATTAATGGGGACGCTGCCCCCCCCCAAACAAAAAAAAATTAAAAAGGATCGTAGAAGACTGAAACTTGGAGAAAGGTTGAAGAAGGCGGAGTCGAGACGAAGATGGAACTCGGAGTTGGATTCGGTTTCGGGATTCCAGAGACCCCACCGGAGGGGGGTCCCCTCTGAAATAGAAGAGAAATGCATGGAAGCAACAGGGGAAGAAAGAGAAGAATGAAGAAAGGAAGAATTAAAGAAGGGAAAGAATGGAGAAGGAAATCTGACTCAGAGGAGTAGAAGTTGACAGCTTCGCTGCACTGGTGCGGATTTCCGGGTGCAGTGCGTGCTGGCGATTAGTAAATATGTCTGTATTCAATTAATTACAATATTTTGTAAAATATTTGTTTATAGGATGTAGATCTCAACTAAGGTGTTTGAGACTCTCTCATAAGCAAGAGGTAGCGTCATCAGGCTCCAGTCGATGCGACACGTGCGCGCCCGCAGGGGCGTCAGCCGGCGCGCGCCGACGCACAACGCGGGCAGTCGGCGCGCGCCCGGCAGGGCGGGCATGCTGCCGCGCACCGACGCGCTTTGCGCTCCCGCTCGAGCGCCCGCCGACGCGAAACCACCGCGGAGGGTTGGTGCCGACCCCCCCCTTCGCATCCCCGCATGTTACGAATCCGGTACGAGATTTCCATGCTTTTCTTTTTCCAAGATATTTTGTTTTTCAAAAATTTCGAGTGAATCTTTTCGTTGTTTCACTAATTTCAGTACAATTTTTATTTCTTACATCCGACAGATAATTTAATTTTCATGTTCATAACGTAAAAATTACGTTTTTACATACCCTAAATCAGTAAATCAGTAAATTCATACATCATTCCAACCACCCTCTGTCCATATATTGATTCATTGATCGAGTGATCTATTGATCTATTGATCTATTGATCTATGAATTCATGGTTGAATTTTTTACTAAATTGTAACGTTTTACATACAGTAATCCAGTAAATCAGTAAATCAAGCCACCCAACCTACCCTCCCCGGACCAGTTGTGATCTATTGATCTATGATCTATGATCTACTGATCCTATTGATTAAGCTCAAATTTTTTACTAAAATCTGTCACTTTTTACATACCCTAAATCATAAGTAAAATTCACGAAATTCAAGGCCAACCCAACCTACCCTTCCTGACAGTTGTGATCTATTGGATCTTATTGATCTATTGATCTATTGATCTAGTAATCTAAGGTCAAATTTTTTTACTAAAAATTGTAACGTTTTGCAAATCGTACATCATAAAATCAGATAAATCAAGCCACCCAAGCCTACCCCTACCTGACCAGTTGTGATCATTGATCTATTGATCTATTGATTCTGTGGATCTATTGAATCTACTGATTAAGGTCAAATTTTTATTTAGTATAAATAAGTCTCTGGGATAAACAACCAGAAAAACAAGTTTTCTATTTTTAAAGCTTTATAACATAAGTGCAACCTTTTCTTATTCAATTAGGTGTTCGGGGTCAATCTCAGAATGGACCGTTGGTAAATTTATGTGTTCCGCCCACAACTTGCTACATGTCTTGTGTCTGTCCTTACAGCTGAGTGTGGGGAGAACCTTTCTGTTATTAAAATTTTAAAAGAGGTTGAGATTTATCGAAAGCAAAACACTGTTAAAATCATATGGTTTACTGTGTTTTACCAGGAAAAGTTTAGAAGATTTACAAAGATTGTAATCAAATTTCATGAAGGAGTATTTATGAATAAAAGCTCTTTCAATGTTTACAGGGCAGGTTAAAATATATAATCCTTGGATGATTGATGCATTAATCTCGATTGAGGAATTAGCAGACAACTTTCACAGTTTACTCTCATCATTTAAAATTACAGTATTTTATAACGCAGGAATATCTTTCTCAGAATAAGTATAATGCGTGATGTGTCTTCTTTAAACACCCAGTATTTAATCTTGTTCGGGCAAAGAAAGGGATATGAGTCAGGTTAATGTTGTGGCTACCCAAAATGTTCCCTACTCAACGTAAAGAGTCTTAAAAGTATATTAAAGAAGTTACATCTACTACCTCATGGTTATTTACTTATGTGAGCTTTCATCCTCAAGAACAACGCCATCAGAGTTATGTTACCTGACGTACAAATATTCTTGCCTAACGACGATTGAGACAGTATAACAGACCTGAATAATGAGTTGATTTAGTAGCAGGAGTATTTACCTCTTAGGGAGAATTTAAAACCCTTGAAACCTTCTGATAACGTTAAAACTGATCTGTGAAGATGAAAATTCATACAAATGTATAGCAGAAAGTATCCCTAAATCTTATAAAAGGAAATTTTCCTTTAAACAGACCTCAGAAGGGAAAGCTACGTCGTTATAGAAATATCATTAAAAAACTTGCTGGTAACGTAAGAAACCTTAAAAATAAAAAGAAGCTAATACAGAAAGGGGGAGGTGTGTTCCTACCTACTTTTACTCTTTTCCGTTATAGCTCCTTTGATAAACCAAGTGCTGCTCAATGATGAAGAAGGTAGCGGTTTATTACCCTACAGCGATTATGAAAAGATGAAATATAACAAGGATCCATGACCTTACAACAACCAACAACAACACAACAACCAACAACAACTGCAACAACAACAACTACAACAAACAGCGATGAACAACAAGGAACAACAAACAACAAACAACATCAATTCGAACAACCTCAATCAGCCACTTCGCAGGCATCAGATTCGAGGGTCATGAATTCCTTCTCACCCACCAATTCAACAGCAGCCCATTGAGTTTATATTGATCTCAAGTTGTGCAGATTAAATAATTACGGAGGAAGGAACTTGTACAAAATTAAACTCTCGATGTTAACCATTCATGAAAAAAGAATCCAATATATTATCAAATGCTATACAAAAATTAGTAGATCTTAAAGTATTATATAAATCACCCAAGAAGATTTCAGCTCTCAGTAGCAGATTACTAAGCTATGGTGAAAAAGAGAAGCTACATTTTAAAACATGACTCAAGGAAAGCTTACCAATGAGGAGTAAGAAACGGGTATAGCTTCTAGGATAATATTTGACAAGGATCAGATTACATGGGAACCGAACTCGGTCAAAATCATTATTGCGGGGAAACAATACCTGGCTCGAATATTGTGACTTGATATCCGATTCCTCTACGCGTGAATGGAAGAAGGCTCCAGTTACAGGATGGAACAGGATCAAACAAGACTTCAGACATTAATTATTCCAGAACTTCTTTAATTCCTGAATAACAAAAGATTAGCGGATTTGGATAATATTCCATTGTCATCCTAGACTGATTGCAAGTCCCTCTGGAGTACTTCTTTCATCGGCAGATTAAGGATGTTTTAAGTGAGTACAGTACGTGTCAAGTGTGGTGGCAAGAATAGGAAAAAAAACACACATCGCATCAAAATGGATAAGTTCATAAATTTTATATGACTGTATTATTTTAATTTAAAATTTTACATATAACCTATGTTATATATTTGTATACATGTTGCTATGTTTTTAGACTGTAATTTAAAATATGTTAATATTATTTTGTAATAAAATAAAATATTTATATACATTTAGGTTTTTATATTGCCTTTCAGTATAAATGAATATATAATTTTTATTGTTTAATGTCATTTGTGAATCATGAGGCTAGGAAGCGGTTCGATAAATTTACTTTGATTGTGAAAACAGCCATACAGTGACGGGGGTTTTTCAAGGGTTGCTTCAAAGTTTCCTCAAATTAGTCAAAGAACAGCGGGAATTGGAAAAAATATTTAGGAAGGTGAGGATGCTATTTACCCTTCATTAACCTATTACGAAAAAAATTTCCTACACGGAAAACTATAGCCCCACATTTAGATAACGTCAAATAGACTGGACCGATATGATAAATATAAATCTTACAATGAGGGGTATCACTATATTCTTTTTGGATAGATGTATATTTCAGATACTTATGGTTAAGGGTTTTAAAAAAGATAAAAACAAAGGCTGTTGATACAGCAGTCAGAGAAATTTAAATAAGGATGACGGATATCCCAAACATTGTATGGACGATAGGGTTCAGATTTTTAGGTTAAGAGTTTTCAAGGAACTAGTTTACAGAGGTATGGACATAGGGTATACAACACATTTTCAGTTAATAAAGCCGCAATGTTGAAAAGAGTACAAAGAACTATAAAAAAAGAATGCATAGGTATTTCACGAAGATTGAATACATTTAAATATTATAGATATGTACTACAGAGGACTTGGCTTACTCATATAATCGAGCTCATCATAGAACACTTAAGAAATACCCTTATAGAGATGGTGAAGACGAAACCCCGATTGTACCTATCAACCCAAATGGAAAAATAAAAGATAACACAGGCATTAAGGTAGGAGGACTATGTAAGAGTATCCAGGACTGACGAAAAATTTTCAGAAAAGGGTATGAAGCAGGATGGTCGAGAGAAGTTTTTAAAGTAGATACTATCAGAGAATTCCCGAGAGATGGGTTAAAATTATACTATCTTGATGATTTAGATGGTGAAAAAAAAAGGAGGATTCTATAAACAAGAAATACAGAAAATACATTTTGATCCTAAGGTAATGTTTATAAAATAGAAAAAAAAATATTAGGATCTAAAGGAAAAGGTAAAATAAACAGTATCTTGTCAATGGGTTTAGAGTTACCCAATGAAGTTTAAACCAGTTATATAAAGGCTAAGGAAATTAGGAAACATGATCAGTTACTTTTGTGAACATGGAGAGTGAAGATTTCATTTCTATTAACGCTGCCTCAAATCGGCTTCTATGGATCTCATCCGGAAAATAAAATTATCAGACTATACAACTCAATTATGAACCCGTATACTTTTGGGTCGAGAATGTATGAAGCAGGATAAGTGAAAATGATACTGGATCCGATATGAGAGAAATAGGCCTGAATCATGATTTGGTGTTTTCGATATATGAGAAATGTTGATAATGTTAAAATGTATTAAAAATTAACGATAATATGCCAGTCATCAAACGAGGCAAAGAAGATATTTCTTTGAAAGATATTACATAAACCGAGGTTTCTATAAATCGGTTACCGATGGTTCGTGGATTTAAACAAAAAATTTGAAGACAAGTCCGTTATGTAATTGATTTAGTGTTTCTGTTAAATAAATCTCGTCTACGGAAGATAAACCGTGTTAATACCTTAAATCTCAACGCTCAAGTAAAACCTGAACGATCTAGGTTTGTATTTATTTTTTCGCCCCCCCGCGGTTGGTTTCGTATTGCCATATATCATATGTAAACAAAACATGAGGAAATAATATCAAAACCCTACTCTTAAAGGATCTAACGCGTTTTATATTACCAAACGATGGAAGAGTATGTCACAAAAAATGATATCGAGAGTTCATTACAATTTTGTATGCAGGCCTTCTAAGATGTTTCAAGATCCTGGATATGGCCTTATGTTGATAAGATATTATAGACCATCAGTACGTAGGGAATACTAAAGCCTCTTTGTAAGAGTAGTCATTTTCCTAAAGTAAAGTAAAGTTTTAAGCTTTCCTAATGTTCACTACTTTACCCCTGAGTAAGAAACCAACTGAGTCGATTCCGTTTCTATATAGAGATGTAGAGGAGAAACCTTTATCCATTCACAAGCCGGTGGACAGCAGTGTGTAAAGTACATATAAGAGGAAGCTCCGATAATAAAATCAATGGAAGGGAACGCGTCTTTAGGCGTGTTCAGAATGCAGAGGGGATATGGTTTAGGTGGATTTTTTGCTTCGTTGTTCAGCCGAGCTATTCCCTTTGTTTAAATCAGGAGGCACAAATATCTTGCTAAAAAAGCCGCTAGGACAGGTATAATACTTCTCCAGGATATTATGGGAGGTGTCGACCCTCGACCAACAGCTGTAAAACGTCGACTAGCCGATTGCTTCTGATGAAATTGTTAGATGATGTTAAACGAAAAATCGTCGTAAGATGACTGGTTCAAGGTGTAGGTCGACTTAAAAAACCTATAAAGAGGAATTAGGAAAGTCCCATCAAAGAAAAAAGTGCATTTGATTGTGTTTGCCCTTTAATACTGATGCTGAAATCACTTATTTTACATAACTAGTCGGCCAACCTGTAACTATTTAAAGTATATAAAGAAATTTACAGAGCAAGCCGACATTCATTATACAACCGACGATTGTAACAGCAAGATGCATTTCCTACCATCCTCCAGTCTTGACTGCTGTAAGAAGTGATGGATCTCTTCTCTGTGACCCATACACAGATTAGTGTGAGTGAATCCAACGCTTTATTAGTATTAATCCTGTTCACTCAATCACAAATACAGATGTGTACCTCTTGATTTCAATATTCCTGGCTCCTGATCAATATCTTGGACCCCTTCGAATGTCTGTTTTATATCCTAAAGGACTAAGTTAGTAAACGAAGTTGGTTCAGATCTCACAGGAACCGAGACCAGATGAGTATCCACCGAAACAATTTCCTGTATACGTGTTTTTATCAACTTGAGGTATTTTTAAATGAAACATCTCTAGGAGCCATCAGCTGCAAGTTACCCTTATCGAAGTTATATTGAAAACTTTACTAAATTATTCTCAAGATGCGAAGGAGTCTCATCTACAATCATGGGATATTACAATTTAAAAGATGTGGAAGAAACCCACAGACCCATGCTGGTAAATTCAAAAAAATAACACCTATGAATATTATGGACGTGTAAACTGTGATATATTCTCTCAGGAAAGACTTATTTTACCATCAGTGGACACTGGTATCAGGTTAACTAGATCTACACCTTAATTTGCTCTTAATGTTAAAAGTGCTCTTTTAGCAACAACTCCGGTTCCAAAGCCTATCTTTAAAATTACTGGATGCATATCTTTATATATTACGTAAAGTGAAATTATCTCCCATTAAACATATGGAAATAGAGAAATTTCTTTTGACCGATACAGCAAAATATCCAATCAAGAGAATTGGAGACTAAATTTTAACTTTACCCAATGGTGGTTATCGAGCATTAATATACCTAACATAGTCAATGCAGCTTACCTCAGAAGGTAATACATAGGGAATTGAGAACACAGACGCTTATTCTGGAAACTATGGAAAGTCTGCCTTTTAATTTACCCATTTCGGACTTAGAGGGATCAGTTTACATGTGAATGGGCAACCTTACGTCTGATTAGAGATGATATATTGAAGACTTCAACATTGTCATGCTCACGGCCTTTTACGATTTGTTTTGCCAAACGGTATTCATGCAGCGATACGGTAACGGTGTGATCTCAAGAATTATGCTGAAAACAGTATTTTATGCACTTGATTCACTTGGCTGATTCTTTCCAGCCTGTAATGCTTATCATTTCAATATCCTAAGAAAAGGAACATTTTAGGAATTGAGCTCAAATTGTGGACAAAGTTTGACATCATCAATTTCTCAGTTTCTGGTGTATCGGGGAGCATCCTCAATCATCGAGATTACAGAACACGAAAATATTACATCTGCCAATATATCTAATGATGCAATATGACCAGAAAACTATTACTAATGCCCTTCGACAACACCACGACAAACGAACGATTCTTACTACAGCGGCGATTCACCACTTCGCCATAGAAATAGAACTCTGTTCTCGCTCGAATGCGCCTACAGATTCTCCCGTCTTTCATCTTCCAATACTTCTCCTTAGACGATGCTCTTCAAAAAAATGGAAATATGAGATACCGCCCCGTGATAAATACAAAGCACATAAAAAACATATAATGTTGGTTTATCATCCATCGACTCTCATTGCCATATTAGATTAATTCCAATGTTTAGTAATCAATTAAATGTCAAAGGCACTCTTTTTTAAAATACTAATACAATGATTCAATCATGCTTAAGACCCTTTGTTATTCCACATTGTACAACCCTATCAGGTCTACCAACTTCTATGTTGGTGACATACTACATGACCCTAATTTAGCTACAATTAATAATGTAGTTTAATAAAATAAATGCTTTCGTTTTATAAGATTGAAATATTATTGATTTGCTAAAAATTTATATGGGTTAACGATATTGTTAGTTTGCACGTATGTTATAAAGTGCTTTTAAATAAAAAACTTGTTTTCTTTCCTGTTTTTTATCCCAAGAACCTTTATTATATTACTAAATAAAATGTAATCTTGAATCAGTAGATTAATAGATCAACAGATCAAATAGATCATAGATCAATAGATCACAACTGCGTCAGGAGGGTAGGTTGGGTGGCATTGATTTACTGATTTACTGATTTAGGGTATGAAACGTTACAATTTTAGTAAAAAATTTTGACCTTAATCAATAGACAATAGATCAATAGATCAACTAGATCAATAAATCACAACTGGTCAGGAGGGTTAGGTTGGGTGGCTTGATTTACTGATACACTGATTTATGTAAAACGTTGTGTGTGTGTAAAAAATTTTGACTTAATCAACTAGATCAATAGATGCATAGATCAATTCAGACAATAGATTCACATGGTCAGGAGGGTTTAGGTTGGGGTGGCTTGATTACTGATTTACTGTTTAGGGTATGTAAAACCTTTACAATTTTAGTAAAAAAATTTGACCTGAATCAATAGATCAATAGATCATAGATCAAATAGATCAATAGATCAATTAGATCACATATAGGGACAGAAGGGTGGTTGGATGATTTACTGATTACTGATTTACTGATTTTAGGGTATGTAAAAACGTAAATTTTTACGTTTAAAAAAACATGAAAAGATTAAATTTTTGTTTCAGTAAAACAAAAAAATATTATTAAAAATAAAATAAAAAAAATAATAAATTTTTGAAAAAAAATTAAGGTGAAAAAAAACTATAGTTTGCATTCTCGTACCGGATCGTACATGCGGGATGCGAGGGGGGGGGTTGCGCGCACGCACCCCTCCGCGGTGGGTTTCGGCCGGCGGCGCGCCTGCGGGCGCGGCACACGCGTCGGGATCGCGCCGGCGGGCGCGCCTTGCGGGCGCGCGCACGCGCCTGTTTCGCGACGGATTGCACCGGCTTGCGCGCCTGCGGGCGCGCGCACCCCGCATCGACTGGGAGCCTGATGACGCTACCTTCTTGTTTATGAGGAGTCTCAAACAACCTTAGTTGAGATCTACATCTTTATAAATATATATTTTTAACAAAAATATTGTATTATTATACAAATATTTACTATCCCAACACCGCACACTGCACCGGATCCAGCACCAGTGCAGCTGAGCTGTCAAACTTCGTACTCCATCTGAGTCAGATTCCCTTCTCCATTTCTTTCCCTTCTTTATTTCTTCCCTTTCTTCTCTTTTCTTTCTTCCTCGTGTTTGCATTCCATGCATTTTCTTCTTCTATTTTTCAAGGGGGTCCTCAAACTCCTGGTGGAGGTCTCTTGGAATCCGAAACCGAATCCAACTCCGATTGATTCCATTTTTCGTCTCAGGACTCTGACTCTTCAACTTTCTCCAAGTTTCAGTCTTCTTCAATCATTTTATAATTTTTTTTTTTGGGGGGCAATGGCGTCCCCCTTTATGGAGGGGGGACGCAGAGAAATGTAATCTCGTCTCCGACGAGAATGCGTCATCATATAAATCACATCCAAATTTTTAGCCCAATATGTTAAAGCTAACAGGATTTTCAGGACGAATTTGACCTTGGCGCTAAGGGGGCAACACCCCTTAGGGGTGACCTACAGATCACCCAAAACTCGCCAGGGGGATCAGTTTATTCACCTTCATAGAACATTATTTACCAAGTTTTGAAAGCGAATTACGTTAACTCTAACCCATGTAGATATATATCGGACTCTGGAACCGGGATGCGAGAAGAAACCTCGGATGGAATCCAAAGTCCGGAGAGTGCGCAGTAAACAAAAACGATCCTTACAGGGATCGTTTTTTCGACTCAGATTCGTATTCCTCGGAAATAAACATAAGGGAACGTAATAATTAATAATAATAATGTGTATGTGTATGCGCACGCGCGCTAGCGCGCGCACTCTCGGTCAAACAGACCTTCGGTCTGTTTGACCTCAAAGTGCCTCCGAGGTTGCCCAAACGATCGTTAGGCCTAAACTCACTCACGCAGATCAAGCAACAAAGGGCGTAAGCGCAATATCGGCGTCACACCCTCGGGGTGACCCCCCTCTATATATACATCCTACAGACCTGAAAATTACACGGATTCGTCCTTATCCCAATATATCAGACTGATATTCCAATTTTCAGACCTATATCTCTTATATTTTTTGAGAAAAGCATGTGGGAGCCAAACGTAGCAATAACTCTTAAGGTTTTCAACCGCTGGACTCCAGTTATCTCTTCAAGCAAATTTCCAGCCAAGCTGTGACGTTCTCATTTAACAAAGTTCAATCACCGATTCGGAATTCTACAGAGAACGACTTTGATTGGTTCTTACCATTGAAAATCTTCCTGGGGAGAGGGGAATATGGAGAAAAAGTAGTGGAAATGATTCTTCAAGAAAACCTCAATAAGGACCTTATGCCGCATTTATATATTAAATATAACTTCATTTACGATATCTAACGCTTTCAAGAGGTTTTCAGATTTGGAAATATAAGAATAAACCTTAATCTTTCGACGACCGGGAACCTTAAAATAAGTTTTAGTGTCTTACCTTTGTTAAGCTTTTTAAGTTTTAGTATTTAATATACATTAAACACATATTTAATAGTCGCATACAGCTTTCAGCAGTTTTTTAAAAAAGTTTTAATGTAGATTACTGTTTATCCGTTTTTTTTTTACGTTTTCTTTACGTTCGTCTTTGTAGCTGTGTGTGGTGTGTGTGATGTGTGTGTGATGTGTTGTGTGTGTGCGATTGCGTG
>JABUQX010065770.1:25000-30359 GCA_015478945.1 Trachelipus rathkii | reverse complement strand
ACGTGTTAGAAAAATACTAACTCATAGTAGGAAGCATTCTAACAGATTGTAATATACCAATCGATTCCTCAAACCTTATTACCTAGGGGTAGATACCCTTATTAGGGCTATTTCTACGCTTCGGGGGAGGCCTAGACAAAAGGATTTGATAGAGTTGGCACATCACAGTTGCACTACGAAATTTTAAAATGTTGAAACAAACTTATCGAGTGAGCACTAATGTGCTGCACTCACTTGGCACCGTTGGCACTTTACATACACCTTGTGTGACACAACCACATGGCAGATAAAATCAGTAAATCAATAGATGCTACATAGCACCAAGTGGATTTCACCTGGAGCCACCTGGCCACTCCATAGAATAATCATAGAACACTAATAAAACATCCCTAGATACTTCTTACGGTGATTGGGAACCAGCAAAGCCATCAAGTTAGCGTGGGTCCAAATTGACCCGGTATATGGCAGGGTCAAAGCTGAAATATCATGGTCAAACAAGGTTTATAGACTACAAACAAAGAGGGCTAAGTCCTAAAAGGAAGGACAAAAAATTCGTGGGCCTCAAAATTGACCCATGTGTAGGACGCCATAGAAAGGGTTGGAAAGTGTGTTTGTACGCTGTGTATATAGTGTAAAGATTTGGTTATTTAGTCGTGACTTTATAATGGAGGGTCACATGCTTAATGAGCTTTTTCACTGGTCGTTATCACTGCTTTAGTGACCTTCTGCTATTGTGATGTATAAGTGATTACAATAGATGAATGTGTGTATAAGTGTGTGTGTGTGTAACCGCAGTGTGGTGTGTGTGTGTGGTGTTAGACTCCAACATGTCTGACATTGTTGAGTGCTGTGTGGTGTGGTTTGTGTGGTGTGTGTTTTGATGTTGTAGTGTGATGTCGTGTGTTTGTCGCTTGCTGGTTGTATGTGTGTGTTTAGTGTCGGACTGTTTCAAGTAAGGATGATCCATACGTGCGTTCATAGAGCTGTATATATCGAATGAATGTTGGTACGGATGGGGCCCCGAGTGGCCATGTAGAGATTGGCCGTGGGTCTAAAAATTGACAAATGGTAATATGGCAAGGTCAAGGCCTAAAAATCATGGTCAAACAAGGTTAAACATCAAAAAAGCGGCTAGCCCCTAAAGGAATGACAATAAAATTACGCGTGGGTCAATAATTGACCCGCCATGAAGGACAAATAAATTAAGACTGTGGGTAAAATTAACCTCTATGGCTCATTTCGTGTTCAACTTGCTTTGGAGCAAAAGGGGAAGGACAAAAAAGGTTAAGACATCCAAAAATAGGGGCTAAGCCCTAAATGAAGATCAAAATTACGTCTGGGCTAAAAATATGAACCCCATGTCCGAAAATTAGAGGCGGGCGTTAAATATGGGGGCAAACCAGTACAACGGTTGCATTACTGGCCACCGTTTTGGTCGCTACCCTTTCTTACGATAGGGATTGCCAAAAATCAGAGGTTAGCCGAAAAAATTCAGGGTTTGCTCCTCAAACATATTCAGAGGGTTTGCCAATAAAATAATCCTGTGGGCCAAAAATGACCGCCATGGAAGACCATAAGGGTTTGGTCGAAACAATATACAGGTCAAGGCCCAAAAAGGTAAGGTAAAAAAAAAAATTCGAGCTCAAAAAAAGGTCGCGGTCAGAACAAGGTCAACAAAAGTGCGGTCATTTTGTGTCCGGAATTAGTACTCAGTACATACTAATCATAGTTAATCAATTCAGTAACTTTTGCTGTATTTTAATGTTTAGGGTATATACATATTTCTCTGAACCGAGGAGATGGTGCTCTATGCATAGAAGCAAATGCTCAATGATTTTTTATTAAATTTAACTTTAAATATTTAATAATTTTTATTAACTTTTACCTTTTAGAGATCTCATATTTGGATTCCTCTCCATATTTTCATCAACAGGGCCCACTACCTATTCGTATATAATATATATAATAATAAAGTAGTAGCAAATAGATTTTATATATGAATATATATATATATATATATATAGTAATGATATATATATATATATATCATTACTTATCGTTTTTATACATGATATTCATACTTAATATTATATATATATATATAGCTTTAAAACTGTTTTTAATAACTCATGTTTTTTTAAATATAATAGAGAGATTTACCGAGATACCAGAAAAAGAGGCCTGATCCGCGATACTCTCAGATACTATTTTTTTAGGGTGCCGATACCGATACCGAATACTTATCTAATTATATATATAGTACTTAATAGACAGTGATTTTAGATATAGAACAATTTGTGGTACTGCCTAGGCAACTTAAGTGATAGCATTTCCTGTTACATCACACTACTCTTGACAGAGTTTTTTCAATTTGGTTGGGCCCAAGTATATATATTTAATACATAATTCAATAAAATATGAGATATTATAAGGATTAGTCAATAGTTTAAATAATATGCACATTTTTTTATGTTTGGTGTATAGCTGAAGAATATTCCTATTTCCATTTTCCGGTGAGTATTAGCAAAGTTTAGCCACTAGCTTTTATGTTTTTAAAACATGATTACAATTTATGAGAAGAGTTCTTTAACTAAGCTACAGTGTAAAGAATAAAAATAATGAAATGAAGAGACTTTCTCAATTAACAAGCTGAAAAGACAAAATAAACAAAAAAACCGGCTATAATTCAAACATGACTTAATATATATTATAAACTCCTTTAAGCGAATAAAGATAGATATCATTCAGATACTCTAAAAATTACAATACAAATTCGCCCTCTAAAAGTTGTGAATGTCAAACAAATTAAAGCTTTCACTAGTATCTGACTAGAGCCTGTTCTTTATTTGGGGTTGATTACATTTACCAGACCATACACTAAAGATACTCTGCCTCGCTCGACGATGAGCGGGAAGGGCTGATGAATATTTGCTTGAAAGCACTGATAATAATGGAAACCTTGGCCCTATTTTCATGCCACTACATGAAAGGATTCTCTTCTGTAGGCAGCATCTCCATGTTTTTGAAGAGCCTCATCTCCCTCTTTCAAACAAAAATTGCAAAATTTGAATTATCTTTGCTCCTTAAATAACTGTCCTCTTTAGTTTTTTTGATGATGTTCCTTGGTGTGATTCGTCATGAAGGTGAATGAGAAGTGCAATGCGATTTTCGGCCATGGATACTTATCAAGTCTAAACATTATCCAAATCCTCTTCATCTTCAGTAAGTTTATTTGCTGAAAAGCTACCATGCGTAACTATTAAAAGTTGCTGTTGCCAAGGGTTGGCCTCTAATTTCTCGGCACTTATCGGAAATATTTATCTGTTTTTATCCTTCCCCTAAGTGTGCCAGTTGAAATAGCTGGGTGAAGCCATTTTGTTTTAATATATCTACGATAGTGCTTCACCGTCGAGAGATGCTCGGAGCTTCTTGTGTGGTTTCAGCTAGCTTTAGGGAATTCCTTATTAGAACCTTTTACTCTGTTTTAACTCATATCTTTATTAACATTATGATATCACAATACGTAATTTAATTCACTTTTTTTGTTTTCTTCTGTCTTTTATATGTTTTTTTTATAAGCAGTTTTTATTTGATCAGAATTCCAATGATGTTATAGTTTTTCTCCAATTGGTTCACCCGTTCTCAGTGTTTGGCATCAACATTGCTTTGATCTTGGGATCGTTCTCATATTCAGATGATTATGGTTTCATTATCCGCCGCCTCATCGCGCGTAGTAAATAGTCAGTGCCATTTAATTTTTTTATGGGGATTTATGCTTAAAGAACTGATGTAACATTATATATATATTATATATATTATATATATATATATATATAATAGTATATATATATATATATATTATATATATATATATTATAAATATATTATAATATATATAGTATACTATATTATTATTATATATATATATATATATATATTATATATAATATATATACCATATCTTTTAACTAATTTCCACAAATGTTAATAGTTAAGTAATTTATAATAGAATATTTTATAAAATTGCAAAGTAACAGTGTAAAACCGTTGGCGAATCTATATTTATGAGCTCATTATATATGTGTGGATCTTATTAGTTCTACGCCGCACATTTGCCAACCAAGAATTGTGAAGGGAACAAGTAAATGATTGGGTAGCAAGCTCTATTTTGGTATGCCTATTGGTGATATACCTTCTAAGAATAACAGGTAAACAATGGGCACTCATAAATGTATAAATGCAATAAACAGTGGTAGAGTTGTAAAAACAACCCTATGGAAGGATGGCTAAAAGGAACAAGAAAAGCAATGCCTTTGGCTATTCCCAAAATATGGCGAGAGCCAACGAATCACTATGATAACTGCTACTTCTGCATGTTGGATATTACAAAATATGGAAAAGGTAAAAGGGAAGGCAATCTCTTCCATAGCCCAGATATTCCCCTCATCCAAAGCCCCAGTTCCTCATAATGAAAACCTACCCTATACCTTCACCACACCTTCAGTTAGTAAAATTGTTTTATGACAAGTCTATGACATATAAAGAAGAAACGTATGTTTCTACAAATATATGTAGCTGCTACTTATATATATATATATATATATATATATATATAATATCTATATATATATATATATATTATATATATATATTATAATATATATATATAATATATATAATATATTATATATATATATTATATATATATATATATATCAGGTTTTTTTCTCTTTTCTTTTCTGGAAGATGATAAACTCAATTGAAAAATGCTTAGATATGCTTTTAATTCCTTGAAATTGAAGGAAAAGATGAGTATAATTGAAAATGAATGCCTGTTATGCATTCTGTAATGTGGTTCAGGGATTTTTAGTAAAACTCTGTAAAGATTCAATTACAAAAAACGACGCTGTATTCAAAATAGACGCGCGCTCACTTATCACGTCATTAACGGTATCGTATGATAGAAAAATGAAGGATCATTGTGTTCAGCTGTGTTCACATATAATAATAAGAATTACAACTCACAAATAAAGAAACTAATAATAACATATTTTTTGGTCGTTATTAACTCAAGATGTTTTAACAACTGCTTTAGTGTATTGAATCTTAAAAAGTTTCTCATAACCAATTCCTCTCACGCCAAAAAACGATATGATGTAAGTTATAAGCCATATTAATCAATGCCGATGGATATTATACACCCGATATCACTCATTTGCCACTAAATACATAATGGCGGATTAGTGTTGGTGCAAAATGTAAGTTCACATCCCCTAAATGAAAATATATCATTATTAGCACATGAGATCATACTATGAAATTTTACATGCACAAGAAATAAAATTATATATATTATAAT
>JABUQX010065770.1:0-20000 GCA_015478945.1 Trachelipus rathkii | reverse complement strand
GAACAGAGAGTATTCGGGGTTGACTACTCGGGCTGCTGAACCCCACACTTAAAAGTATAGGAAATACAAGAAATCAACTGTTTTCTGCCAGCGCTTAATAAAAAAAAATAATTTAGATAACTCTTGCTCTCCGTATTACTTCGCAGTGTAATATTATAAGTAAGGTATATTGATGATAGAGTCGTTCAACTGCCTTGCTATGTACTTTAATATTATGTCAATATTCCCAGAAATAAGAGAGTGTTATTTAATGAAAAAGTTGAGAATAAAGTAATTTTTTCTTATGGTTTCATCAAAGAGATGGAAATTGCACTTGTATAGAAACTCAAAAATGCTTTTCTTGTGTTTACCGCGGATGCTGGTTATAGTTGTATTTTTAGTGTTAACCATGCAATGGTGCTTTCGGGGCGCTGACTAGTATTATATATTGAGTCACGTAGGTTATATTCTCATTATATTACACTATATATATAGCGTAAGAGGTGTTTCACGACGATGAGGAGGAGGAGGTAGATAAACCGAATATATAACTATAATATACTAATTATAATAATATATCATATATATTATATATATATATATATACTAATATATAATTATATATACTATTATTATAATATATATAATATATACCTTATATATTATATATATATACTATGCATACTACTTTCTATCTATCAGATAGAGTTATTAGTATTAAATATATATATTATAGTATAGTATATTATCGATATATATATATATATGGATCTTATATATAATGACGCGTAAATACTTACAGGTATGACTCATTTATCTGATAATCTAATATAAATATATATAATATATAATATTATATATATAAACTTATATTATATATATATATATCAAGACTACAACTCTTTTCTAAAACCAAATCAATCGTTTTGGGGGCAATTGTTTTACCATCCCGTCCCTTTAAGACTTCAAACACCAGGATTGTTCTCGAACTTTAATTTTTTCAAAAATCGAAAATCCTTAATCTTATATTGTTCTTTGCCTGACAAATCCGCAGTTTCAATCGGTCAATATGTAGACAGCGAATTTTTTTGCATCCACCACAATCAGCGGGAATAACTCAATGCATTTTTTTTTGGCAGCAAATACAAGCGAAAACTCAGGACGCTTTTGCACGACTGTTAAGTCCTAATAGACACCGCCTATAGTATTGAACGTAATATAATATTAATTTGATTTGGACTGGTTTACGACAGTAACGACAATATTTATATTATCTGTAGATAACAATATAATACCTGAAGAACGTTATAAATAATTATATAAAAACTAATAAGAATTTAACTTTGAATTCTTATTTTGAAGGGTAACGAACAAAATATAAATAGTAACACATACCACGCCACACTTAGAGTGCATTTGGATTCATTTTGTAACGAATGACTGTTAGTGCTGTGGATTCATATGGTCTGATGCCCCTCGCATTCACGAATATATCTAAGTTTTTTTGTTTATTTAATTGTTTCGGTGGTGTATTTATCACATGAATATGTTCATATACCTGTTAAAAGTGTTGTTATAATATGGTCAGCTACATAATGAGTAAGGAAAATCTATTAATTGTATTTCTTTTCTCTCACACATACAGAGGTATAAGACAATTGTACCAATGTTAGTTTTTTTCACTGATTTTTAGTAATATTTATCGATAATTTATCCCACTCTTATAGTATTAATTTATTGTATTTCCGAGTCCAGATAAGTTGAACCGAAATCTGTAAAGTGACCGAGGGTGTGTGAGAGACGAGAGAAACAAACCTATGATCAAATAGGATGATGCCAAGTCAACAAATCATTGAGAATGAGTAGTGCTAGTGTTTATATTACTATACATTTTATATAGTATATATATATATATATATATTATATATATATATATATATATATTATATATAATATATATATATAGTATATATATATATATATATAAATATTATATACCTATATATATTATATCATTATATATAGAAAGAGATATATATTATATATATATATATATATATATATATATAGTATTTGGTATTTGGTATTTGGTATTTGGGTGTCGCGGGGGTGTCCTCCGCCCCTCCCCTAACGGGGTATGGAAAACGTCCCCTTCTGTCCCCCGTCTGGGCTCGAGCCCCTATTTTTAATTTTTTTTATTTATATTATTATTTTCTTTTTTAAACATTTTTGTAATAAGCTCTTAACACGCTGATTCCAAATATGTGAAAAAAAAAAAAAAAAAAAAATTGTTTTTTCTGTAAGTGTCGTACTTTTCGAGATTTTCATTTATAAACACAAAAAATATTTATTTTTTTTTTGCTTTTTTACATTTTTGTAATACAATCTTTAATACGCTGATTTCAAATATGTTAATTGGTTTTTTCTGTAAGTGTCGTACTTTTTTTGAGATATTTCAATTTTTATTTTTAAAAAATTTTATGTATATAAATGTGGATTTTTAAATAATTATTTAAAATTTTTCGAACTTTTTGAAATCTGTAATCACCACTGAAATTCATTGTTATATCATATACTAACATATGTTTAAAAAAAAAAAAAAAAAAAAAAAAAAAAAAAATCAAAACTGACGGAGTCTTAAAACATTACAGGGCCTATATATATATGTCACTGCCTTACATACTATATATAATATATATAGTAAATTACTTGGCTACAAATATTTACAATTATACTACCACTTCTTGTATATTATTTATATATTATATATATTATATATATATTATATATAATATATATTATTATATATATATATTATATATATATATTATTTATTATTTATATTCATCTACACCTAAGTAATCATTATCACATGATCTGGTGTAAACTATAGGCCCAAACCTAAAGAAGTATACCGCTACCTCGTGTATGGATGCACGAATCGTAAGATATTAAGGTACAATAGAAAATCTGGATACACCATATATGTGGATACAAGCGTTGTTAGAAAATTGTTGTATTGGAAATCAGAAAAAAAAGATAAAATGAAAATATCATAAAACTTACTTTCTATTTTATCTCCAAAACTACGATAGGCTACACAGAAGAGAGGAATCTAATATTAACATGTAATAGCCAATCAGTCTGGAATGAACAATAGTGTATGGAACAAAAGGTTTTTTTTTTAACTAAAGAGAACCCCAGGGTAACAGCAAGATGCAAAGAGTCGGGGTCTTCTCGGCCTCCTGGGGTGGAACGACGGGGTAGCGAACTATTCTCCTCCCCCTCCGGATGTGGTTCGCCCGGAACCTCTGTCGCCAGAGCTTCTTTTTGATATTATGGGTGTCGCGAGGGGGTTTCCTCACGCACCTCTCACCTACGGGGTTAGGAAACGTCCGCCACCACTCTGTCCCACGGTCGCTCGAGCCCCCTAAAACAAATTAATAAGCTGATTCCATATAATGTTATTAGTTTTCTTCTACTTATCGTAGTTTTGGATATAAAAAAAATAAAAAATTTTTTTCTATTTCTCATCTCTTCCATACCAAATTTCATACGCCTCGAAGTTCCCATAATATCGTTTAATACAGCTGTATTTCTTGTACCTATCTTAAGTTTTCGAGATATGCAATAAGCGGGTAACTTCTTTAGTTTGGCCATTTATATATATATATATTATACTTAGATATATTAGTAATATATATATATATATATATATATATATATACTCTTATATATATAAAATAAGCTGTATAGCTTAAATTAATGATGATATAGATAATATTATATTATATATATACTATATATATATTATATAATATAATATAATAACTAACACAGTATGTAGTGTATTGTGTAGATTTTTCAGGAGCCACTAATACATATATATATATTATATATATATATAGTATATAGTATATATTATATAGTATATATTATATATGAAAGAACATGCTACTAATATTATATATATATATAAATATATAAGCTATTCTATATATATATATATTTCAACCACACCCTCTCTTCTCCCCCACCACTCATGGGGTAACGCGCTCGCATGTATAATGCCACCGAAACACAAAGAATAGAGTACTCAGAGGAGAAGCTCGAGCGGCAAGTCGAAAGAGAAAAGGCCTATAACGCACTCAGACCGTCCTTTATACCTTTTACGCTGCAGAAAACATCAGTAGGACAAGACACGACAGAAAATCCACCCTATGAGTAGGATCAACCAAAATAATCTGATTTAGGAAGATATTTCATCTTTTACGTATGTGATAATTTACTAATTTAAAGAAGAAGGATATTGTTTCGAAAATTCTAGAAATCCTATATTTATGTAAGAATGACTCCTTACTGCTATCATTGTTAAATATAAGAACTTAACCGGTGTGTAGTCATATAACAGATACGATTATTCGTCGTAACTTTGTGACAAAAGAAATATTATATAGTATTCATAAAAATATACATTAATATGTCACGGGTTTATTGATAGAGAATCATATAATTTAGTAATATATAAGTTATACCTCACCTTATAAAAAGGCATGTAATATAGTAGATATTATTATATTATATACAGTGTATTAGATAGGTACAACTATTTAGGATTTACCTCGTATAATTTGTTATAGATTTAAGCCTTACTATAAAAGATTAATCAGCACGTAGCAACCGAATATTGAATAATATAATGTTTAAACGATCATATATATATATATCTATATATATATATATATATACTATACTCACGATATACAGATAATGAAGAGGACTTATATATATTATTAATGATATATATATATATATTATATATTATGATTAAGTTAAAAATTAATCAGTTGTTTTTGAATTGAATAAAAACCGTATAATAATTTGGCAATTTGTCAGATTTTATTGGGCTTGCAGGAAATTTCTCCCCTAGTAGTAGCACTGGGTGATTGATTTTGTCAATTTTATTTTAAATGTCTTGGTTTTGTTTATCTTTCCTAGATTTTTTTTTTTTTTTTTAAATCAATATAAAGGAATTTATCCCTCTTTTTTAATAGAGGAAGGATTTTATTTTAAAGTAGTAGCTTTCGTTTGATTATAATAACTAATTGGTCTGTTTCTTTTCCTAGGCTTTTTCTTCTACTAAGTTTATTTCAACTATATATAGTTTATATAAAAGTAGTTCTGTGGTTCATCAAGTCATTGATACATTTCATGTTTTCCTTATAAGGCTATTACTATTACATTCAATGTTTTTGCTTTTACAGGGGGTGTTTAACGAATTTTTAAATTTTGATCAGACGTCCTTTGAAAGAGCTTCTCCAGTCCATAAGAATATCACTGAAGAATGTTGATTACTCAAAGAAGCTATCACTATGTTCAAACTTTTCGCATATTGATGAAATGCTTACCAAAAGTTTGGAAAAATCTATTCAAAATTCAAATTAATTGAGTGTTGATTATGATAATTAATATGATCATTTGTCCAAAATTAAAATATGCGAACTATATTGTACTGTATTATGATGATAATTTCAATATTATATATATATATATATATATATATATATATATATATATATATATATATATATATTTTTGTCTTTTTATAATATATATAGAGAATAATATTGTGTATTGTATATATGTGATCTATTTCAATATATATATATATATTATATATATATATATATATATTGACAAACTGAAGATTTCGTCTGACCCGAAAAAATTTGCTATGTTCCCAAATTGATATATTCCAAAAAAGGTCAGACGAAAGGTTCAGTTTTACCATATATATATATATATATATATATATATATATATATATATATATTTTATATATAGTAAACAAAATAGTTTATTATTTATATTATATATATATATATATTATAGTAATTTCTACTTTTTCGTAGTATCTATTTGTATAGAGGATAAATTGCCTTTGGAGTTAAATAACCTTTTAAGAAATTCTTTTAATTAGACATTTACTAAAACATTTACACATAGCAGATAACAAATAAATTAAACTATATGTTAAAAAGGCAAGCTTTCATCTCGAACGATCGTGAAAGACCTCATCGGGGCAAACAAGAATTGTTTTGACTTTTTTGAAATGCTCTTCATTGATGAACCAGTTGGTTGTTAATTTTTGTAATCAATCTATTGAAATATTTGAATGTTTTTAAATATTCGTTTTGTATTTGATCGATCCTTATCTCTCCAGGTTTCTTGTTGTAGTTTTCTACATTTTGAATACAAAATGATTCGAGAGCTTTTATGTGATTGGTGTGATTGATGTATCTGATAGGTTGCATTTTGTTGATGCTGATATAATGATTAGCCAATCTTCAATGTTGCGTTAACGCTGAATTTATACTGTCGTTACGTAGATCTATTGTGTGTTGATTAGAGGTGTAGCGGATATCCGCATCCGCATAATTTTTCTCTATCAGCATCCGCATTCTCATCCGCATGAATTTTTGGGCGGATAGCGGATAGTATTCATTTATGAATTATGAGACTAAATGTTCCTCAACTTTCTGTAACGCAAGATGTTCAGACTCGTTGGAATAGTAGTTATACATGCTTGAGAGGATGGGAAAAGTAAATGAAGCTGTCTTCCCTTACGCTTCGAACAAACACAAAGATGAAAGAACTGACAGATAATGATAATGCGATTTTAGGTAATTGTATTACTCTTCTTAAACCGTTTGAAGAGGTAACTAAGAATATTAGCTCAGAAAAATCTTGGTTATCAGGATAGATTCCTCTAGTTTCAACGATGAAAGTTGTGCTAAACTCTACTATTAAAAGTAAGGAACTCTCAAAGATGACAGAAATACTCATGCTGGAGATAGATAATTTATATTTCAAACTCTGCAAAATGATGACGCATGTGCAATGGCAACTTTTCTAAATCCTAGATACAAAATCAAATTTCTTGAACCACGTGTCTCACAGGGGGTTAAAATTTATTTAGTATGCCTATGTGATGAAATGCTACTAAAAGCAGAAATTTCACCAGCCAATAAAAAGGAAAAGATTACAGAAACATACACACATTTACCATCTTCCACCGAAACCATTATTTTTTTTAAATTTTTAATCTTTAAATTTTAATTTTTAATTTTTAATTTTAGTTTTAATTTTAATTTTAATTTTAATTATTAATATTACTTTTTTTATATTATTATTATTATTATTATTATTATTATTATTATTATTATTATTATTATTATTATTATTATTATTACTATTATTATTGTAACATAATTATTGTTATGACAAAACTTATAGTTATTACATTGCTCTTGATAGTCACTAGGTATTATTAACATTATTCTAATTACGAATAATATTATTGTACATTTAATACAATTAATATTACTATTAGAAGAGAAGAGTTATCTGCACAGGTGATGCTGAAAATATATATTGTAATTAACAATTATGAAACAGATGAAACTAATTCATTGTATTCGTTCGTAGATCAAAGGGCAAAAACCTTTGTTGCAATCAGTAGCCCCATTTCAGATAAGAGGGAAATTGTTTTCTGATTTACATGATTTGTTGGCATATTGGAATTGTAATAATATAAAATCACATGTTTATCACTGTTATTAAAGGATTAAAATTTTAACTGAAATACTGAATAAATATTTTTTTTGATTTTGATTATTATTATCATTATCATTATTTTTATTTTTATTTTTATTTTTATTTTTATTTTTATTTTTATTTTTTTTTATTTTTATTTTTATTTTATTTTTTTTTTATTTTTATCATTATCATTATCAATTTTTATTCTATTATTATTATTTTATATTATTTTATTTTTATTTATATTCCATTTTTATTTTTATTAAATTTCATTTTTATTTTTATTTAATTTCATTTTTATTTTTATTAATTTCATTTTTATTTATTTATTTACTTATTTATTTATTTATTTATTTATTTATTTTATTTATTATTATTAATTTATTTTATTATTATTATTATTTTATTATATCATTCTTTTATCTCGATTATTTTATTATTATTATTATTATTATTATTATTATTAATTATTATTGTTATTATTATTGATTATTTATTTTTTTATTTTTATTATTTTATTATTATTATTTATTATTATTATTATTATTATTATTATTATTATTATTATTATTATTATTATTATTATTATTATTATTATTATTATTATTATTATTATTATTATTATTATTATTATTATTATTATTATTATTATTATTATTATTATTATTATCATAATTATCATCATCATCATAATTATCATCATCATCATAATTATCATTATCATTATCATTATTATTATCATTATCATTATCATTTTCTTATATATAAATATTTACGAACTCCCCATGGTTCAACAAAATTATCAAAAGTCATATTGTTATAGTTTTTCTAAAAAGGTTTCCCCTGAAAATAAATGAATTTTTGATAAAAAGGTAATTTTACCTCCCCGTTCATTCACCAAACGTACGGAATAGAATAAATCATGGAAAGACAAAAATATTGTTCTAGAACATAATTGTGGAATGGAAGGTATAGGGATAGGAAACACCTTGGCTAATGTAAAGAGAGATTTACAAGTTCTTTCACTGTAGCTAATTATCTTGACCATGATGAATTCATACTTAATAAAAAGAATTTAAAAGGAGATATTTATCATGCAGGAGATCAAGATATAGATGTGCCTAATATTATAAATAAAGAAAACTCATTTGATCTAACAAATTTAGATTTAAGCAATCTCGATACCACCCAACAGGTTAAAATAATAGAAATATTAAATAAATATAAAGATGCATTTGCCCAAACTTCTGATGATATAGGATTGTGTAAATTAATTAAGCATAAAATTGAAACAAGGGAAACTAAACCAATTCACACTCCCAAATATCGACTTCCTCAATACACTAAAGAAATTATGCAAGAACATATTGATAAAATGTTGGAGTTAGGTTTAATAGAAAAATCTAATAACCCTTGGTGTAGTCCTGTGATACTCATGAAAAGGTCCGATGGAACGGACAGATTTGTATTTGACGCTAGGAAATTGAATTCTGTAACCAAGAACGAAGTCATGTCTATGCCAAGAATAGACATTAACCTCTTTAAATGGGTCGAAGTATTTCAGTATTTTAGATAACATTAAAGGCTTCAACCAGATACTAATAGAAGAGAGTGATATACCTAAAACTAGTTTCATAGGACCTGATAATAACTCCTATCAACATGTCAAAATGTGTTATGGAATCATAGGCTCAACTTCTACTTGGTGTCGCACGCTATCAATACTTTACTCTAATATTCTAGGTAAATTTTGTCAAATTTATATGGATGAACTAATTCTTTATAGTGATTCATTTGTAGAAAATCTTAAAAATTTAGAACAAATTTTAAAAATATATCAAGATTCAGGGCTTAAACTTTCTCTTAAAAAATATAAATTTGCCCAAAATTCCGTTAAATATCTCGGCCATATTGTGTCAGAAAAAGGTATTAAAATTGATCCTATTAAAGTACAAGAAATAAAAGATTATAGAAAATCTATATGTGCTAAAGAAGTAAAAAGAATATTAGGAATGGTTCAATACTATAGGAAATTTATTAAAAATCTTTCAGAAATATGCTTCCCTCCCACGAACTTAAAAAAACACGCTAAATTTATTTGGTGAGAATTAGAAGATAAAGCTTTTAATAAATTAAAAGAATTTCTCACTTCAGCTCTTATTCTTGTGTATCCTGACTTTAGCAAACCTTTTAAAATTTATTCAGATGCTTTTAATATAGCTATAGGTTTAGTTTTAACCCTGGAAGTTAATGGAATTGATAAACCCATCGCTTATTTTTCTAGGAAATTATCCCCTCCAGAGCAAAATTATAGTACTACGGAAAAGGAAGCTTTAGCCCTAGTAAATTCTATTAAACACTTTGATTATTATTTACATGGACATAAATTTACAGCCATAGTAGATAACCAAGCTTTAAGGCATCTTTTGAAGTTTAAACCAACTAAACCTAGAATTGCTAGATGGGCACTTTTATTATCAGAATTTGACTTTGACATCAAATTTAAAGCTGGATGAGATATATATTTGTTGTCATTTGTCATTTTTCACGTTTCATCCAAGCATACCCCATCCTAAATATAAAAAAGGAGACAATTGTAAACTGTTTGATAGATTATATAAATAAATTTTCAGCCCCGCTTCATATAACTTCAAATAACGGAAAGCAATTTCGCACATCTCTATTTAAAGACATATGTCAGTTAAATAAAATTAAAACCAATTACACAGCCACCTTTCATCCTGCATCAAATCCATACGTCGAAAGATCGAATAGAAGCATTAAAAATGCACTATCATCTGCTTTATAAAAAAATACTCTTTATAAATGGGAAGAATATTTATCCTTTGTAATACTAGCAATTAACTCTTTTTTCCACTCAAGTATAAATGAGATACCTTTTTCCTATTCTTTGGAAGAGACGCTTGTTTACCACTTTCAGATATAATTAAAGAAGCTAAGAAATTATCCCCAGAAAATACAAATTATAAAGAAAAGATCATTCTTAAGATGAAACAAGAATATGATAAAGCCTTTGAACATCATGAAAATTCGCAAACAAAACAAAGGATATATTTTAGGCATCAAAATTACAAAAACTTTGAAGTTGGAGATATTGTTTTGCTAATAAATAAATATAGAACTGGAATAGGGAGTAAACTGAAGCCCAGATGGTTAGGTCCTTACAGAATTGTTGAGAAATATTCACCTGTAAACTATAAAATAAAAGCCCTTTATGACACCAGTAAAAGAATAGAAACGGTTTATGTTAATCGAATAAAAGGGTGTAATACCCTTTATTTGAATTACGATGAAGATATTGCGGATAATAATGATAATGATGATATAGTTAATGATCCAATGAAAGACGAGATTAGTGAAAGTGACTCAGAAGATGAAATTTTTATGTTCAATAATAATAATAATAATAATAATAATAATAATAATAATAATAATAATAATAATAATAATAATAATAATAATAATAATAATAATAATAATAATAATAATAATAATAATAATAATAATAATAATAATAATAATATCTACCCATATAATTTGAGATCACGAGGGCCTGTTAATAACTATGAAAGAATACAGAAAAGACCTATTGAGTTTAAGATCAGAAATGTAATATCTATACTGGTTATTCATTTTATATTAAGAATTTTTAAGGAACACTGATCCATTTATGAGATTGAGAATTGTTATAAAAGAATATTTGGTTAAGATTTTTTTGGTTAAAATGTTGTTTTAAGAAATGTTTTATGTTATTTTCTGTAGCAACAAGGGAATTGGCAGTTGAGCTTGAAACATAGTAGCTTCTACTGAGCCTTGAGGATAATGATACGTCATTATATCATCACTCACTGATTAATTCAAAAGATATTTGTCTCTAAGGAGAGAGTCGTTGTGAGTCCCATTTTAGAAATGATAGTGGGAATATGCGCAAAAGTACATTATATTTCGAGGCAATATGTAATTTATTTGTGTTGTTTGTATTTTGGTATATGAATGTCTCTTCTAATAAATGTATTAGAAGGATTATGAATTATTAGTTAATGTATTAAATTACTTTTCTTTATTCTTAATTCTTTTCTTTCTTCCCAGGCAGAACATTGTTTTAAATTTTACATTATGAGTGAATTTATGCATGCCAGAAATTTCTTTAGACTCTTTTTAAGATCCATAGAGAAAGGCATATCTTGGCCTAATAATTTAGAGATGCTGATTAATGGCAAAGAATACCAAATTTCTAATAAAATTGTCAAAGAAAGTTATTTCACAGGAGATTCGACCTATTAACATTCATAAACCTATACGCAAGCAATTACGCAAGTTTCATGATGAATCAAATCATTAATTCTCTATAAAATTTTCAATATATCAATCTTTCGCTTTGTTATTACATTACCCTTGAAGATGATCACCATAGCACTCATAGGATAACAAAGCTCCAAGATTTTACAAAATTCGAGAAGAAAGTTAGACAAGCCACTTGGTGGAGACGTAAAATAAATAAAAGTATTCTAGATGGAAAGAAAAAAAAATGGTCAAAATGAAAAATCAAAGTAGGATAAAAATAGCAAAACAAAAAGGTTTTTCTATAAGAAGAAACCTGTGTGTGAACCTGCCACTTCTATCAAAGTTATTCGTTGTAATAACGAGCCAATTGATGATTTACCCAAGGAAACTTCCCAAACCGCTTTTGAAGCTAATCCTCCTGAGGAAACTGTACCAAAAAACTCCCTATCATCAGAAAGAAAGACCAAACTTCAGAAGAGATTTATGAACCTCTTCGGCTCCGATTCACCTCTTCAGCAATCTGACTCCTACAAATTGAATGATAATTTAGTTGACATACCCCTAATTCCTTTTTCCTCAACCACGAAAGGACTTGAATGTAACTCTTCCTACTTTGTTCCTTCTTCTTCTTCTCTTGATTTAACTCCTGTTTCTTCTTCTTCATCCTCTTCTTCTTCCTCCTCTTCTTCTTCTTCCTCTTCTTCTTCTGCTTCTTCCTCATCTTCTTCTTCCTCTTCTTTTTCTGCTTCCACCTCCTCTTCCAAATCTTCACTTCCATCAGTTTCTAAATCTTCTAAATCCTCCTCTTCCAAATCTTCACTTCCTTATGCTTGTAAATCTTCTAAATTCTCCTCTTTAAAATCATCTCTTTCATCTCATGCCTCTTTTTCTAAATTTTCTCATGTATCCTCCTCTAAATCTTCTAAATTGTCTAAAGTTTCTACATCCCCTTCCCCACCTTGGATTATATTCTAGAAGACTTGAAATTAACCCCAAGCCCTTGCAAAGGTCCCTCTAAGTTGTTGGAAAGTTTAAAAATTGTAAATTAAATTAATATTTAGTTAAGATGACATTATGGTATATATTTTCCTTTTCACGAAAAAGATTAGTTATAATTTTGACGTAAATAATCAATGTAAATGTACATAAACCCATTATTTTTTTTCTTTTTGGCGCATTAACCTTTTTTTCTTAAGGAAAGTTTTCATTATTATTAAAAGCTTGGTAATATGGAGAGCTGTGTATACTTTTAGATATTTCCTTCTCTGTTTATTATTACATTTAAAACTTTCTTTAATTTTTTTCGTTTTTCCTTTATAAAAAAGCTAAATTTTCACTTTTCTTTACTTACCTTTTTAATCATATTTTCTTCTATTTTTATATTTATTTTTTTAATGAATTATTATTATCATTATTATGTAATTTTATTTATTTATTTTATCCTTATTTAATTTTCTTTATGCTTTTCGTAGATTTCACAATCTTTCACTTCTTCTATTTTTTCAGTTTTGATCATTTAATCAAAACCGCTTTCTTTCTATTTTAGTCTTCGTTTAATATTATAAACTATTATTTAATAAATAATAAACCTTATTTAACAAATAATTATTATATTGTTGTTTTATAATTACTCATTACATTTAAGTTTTATATTATTATATTTAGAATTAACGACGGTTATTAATATCTTAAATTTGTTACATATTATTGGAAGCATTATAAATTTGAGAGAAGAAGTTATAGAAAACTATTAGAAAAAAAATTCATGGTTTACCTTAATCAATACTTAATTGTATATTATAATAATAATCATACCATTAAAATAATAAACATTAAAAATTCATTTATTTTTCTGCAAATATATACATGTTATTTAATTTTTAAATAGTTATTTTAAACAAAAAAAAAACAAAAAAGAATATTTACGAATATATTAATATATATTATATATATTATATATATATATATATATTAATATAGTAATATTATTATATATATATATATATATTATTATATATATATATATCCTAGTTACCCTAATTTTAAGCTAAATGCATTAGTTATTTTTTTTTAGTTTTTAAGATTAAGCAAGTTTTTTCCTTGTTTAATGATTTGTTTTATATGCCATTTATAAGATAACACTGGACGACAAAAATTTGACTTTTTGTCGCTTAAATGAGTAAATGGTGTTGATATGGAGATTTTGTGCGCTGGATTCCGAAATTTGCATATACTCATTTTGTCTGTAACGGGCAGTTTTTTTTCTTGTATCTCAAAATCTGAAAATTTATACTTGTGTTAAAATGATAAGATTTAGTAGTTTACCTCACCTATACTTCTGGAATTTAAAAATGTAGATTTTGAAGATTTTCTGACTGTAGTTTGCTTGAGGAACATCCCTTTTAAGTCCTCAACAATAGTCTGCAAGCATATTTTGATTCCAATTTTGAATGAAAAAGAAGTAAAAAAAAATTATAGGAATTTTTATTGATGACATAATGAAAAGAACTCCATTTTTTAACACCTCAGAATATCAAAGCAGGCATCGTTAATTTTAACATCCAGTGTGAATGAAAAGAAATGTTTGCATCCGGAAGCTAAAACCTTATTTTATCTGACAAGGTTCAAGGAGTTTTCGAAAAACTAGCTTCTTTCAAATATTGTTTCGGCCTTAATATTGCATAGAAACCCAAGTTATGACCTTTTTTAAAGGATCTCATGCAGGTTTTTTCAATATTATTCAAGCTTTCATCAAAATGATGGTCCCTTCATTAGCTCCTTATTTGTGGGCCTACAAATATACCCTCTTTAATTTTAGCCTTCACTGATCGCTAGGAATTTCCTTATTTTGACGTATACGGAACTCTGGCACTTTATCCATCGCTTTTCAGAATTTTTCATTCACCCGAGTTTGATGTGCACGGAGGAAGTATACGAGTTTAGTGGTTTTCTCACAAGTGGTTTGAAAAATTACATTTTTTTCTCGAGGTAATTAATTTCTTTTTGAGGCCATTGCTTTCTTGACAACATGATTATTTCGGATCTCTGCTATCCGATCGGCATAGGAAAACAACAAAATTCAGTATAGTCTTGTTGGAGACCTAGCAAAGTGCTGTAATTTTAAATCGGGATATATTCCAAGAATGCTGTTCGTATCGTATTTTCGCTAACAAAAATTTTCATTTTGTCGTAGGTCTCTTTCATTGGGCTCCAATACAGGCAATAAGATCGAGTAGGAGTTTTCCATTTCATTATGAGAAGCATATATTTAAAAACTGAGTTTGAAGAAATCTATAAAGCAATCTCCATTTCTTTGGATCATGAAGTCTCCTAATTTCTCTCATTAATGAACTCAAACCATTCAGTTATCAATGTTCACGTACGAATTGCGTCTACCGAGAAAGCGTCGGAATCTTCTTCGCGTCGCCGATAAAGAGAAATATGTAGTTACTTCTCGAAGGAGGATTCACAACCTTTTAACTCTAGATGCAATAGTTCCCGTGGCCTGTTTCTTTGAACAATGATAGATCGTGAACTTCTAGATATTGAGTTGCATGCTAGATCGTACTTCTATGAGGTTCTGTTGACATTCCATCATAATCAAGGCCTTCAAAATCGTCATTTTCTGGACGTAACTTGTAAATCTTCTTCGTCGGAGTTTTCTGAAAGGAGATTCATATATAGTATATTATAATATATATATATTATATATATTATATTATATAGTATATATATATATATGGGTATAAGTATATACTACGTATATATATATATATATAATATATATTTTAAATATAGTATATATATAGTATATTATATATATATATTATATTATTATATATTATATATATATATATTATATATATTATTAATTATATATATATATAATATTTATCATATATATAATATTATATAGTAACAACATTAACTTTGTCTCATCCCTTCCCTCTCATTAAACAACTTATTCTCCTTACCTTGAGCACAACTTATTTTCCAGTTTCACAACACTTACTAAAACAACACGTATGGTTTTAAGCATGGGAACTCTCCTCTCTCCCATTCCTTGCAACATTTTATGGAACTCTTTGGAAATCATATCATATTCTTCCCCAATCTTCTTAATAATTCTTCTTGGTTTCCGATATGTTTGACCGACATTTCGCAGCCATGTCCTTTCACACCAATCCAAATGAATATTTCTCACCCATATAACATCATCCACCTAACATTAAATTCACCTTTGAGCTTGCCAACAACAACTCCCTTCCTTTTTTAGATACTCTCTTGACCTGGTCCCCTCATAATCACATACAATTTTCTATCTACAGAAAACCTACTGCCTGCCAACCCTAATTATATTCACTGGTTCTCTTCCCACTCTCTAAACACAAAAATTGGCACTTTATCTTCTCTTTTCCTTAGAGCACTCAGGATTTGTTCCCCCCTCTTCTTGCAATCCGAATAAGTTCTGTAATTTTTCTTCAACTTTTTGGTAAATTATCCTATCCAAAACCCACATCATTAATAATGCCCTCTTAGAAGCTTAAGAATGACACTTTTTACACTAATGCCAAAAAGAATGACAACATCACACCTTATATCTCTCCTTGCTACCCACCACATTTCACAACAGTGTGTAAAGAATTTCCTAAGCACAGATCTTCCTTATTTTCCCGTTCCAATGTATTCTCCCTTTCAAAATAAATCTTTCAAACTCTCGTATCTTTTGAAAGCAATTTTACTTCACAATGTGTTTAACAAACATTCCGTGTGCCAAATGTAACAACTTATACATTGTAGGAACACATGAGTTTTTTTCCGAGCGCTAATTATCACTTTACACAATACGAGACCTTCTTCCAAGAATAACCTATTCTGCTAACCATTAATAGATCCACAACATATCACAATTAAAATAAACTTAACCACATGACACCCACCCATTATTCACATTGACAATCAACAACTTAGAAAACTTTCTGAATCTATTTGCATAACTAATTCTAAATTACAATATACAAAGAAAGTGACTCACACATAGATCCCATCATAAACAACATTCTGCACCTCTCACCTTTTTTTTCAAAAAATTAAAAACCAAAATTTTATAAAAATAATTCTCTATAAAGTCTTGTATTCTTGATTTTATTTTCATTATTCTCCAAATTCATTAATCCATTTCAAGCATCTTTTCAAACGACTACGAATTCTCAGGGTCGAAAGAATTTATGCCTACCATATCAGCTGTACTACAAATTTATGATAATTCTAAGTATTCAATTTCCTTCTGTTTAAAAGGATTCCACAAGTCTCTCTTTTAATTACAAGGCTTTTCGCCCATATATATTTATATAATGTGAATCCCATGTATATCTTTCACTTATTTCTTTAATTTACTTAACATGTTTCAAATAATTATATATAATTTATAGAACTTCATTAATATAAGTAGATATAGTATCTAGCTACATATATACTGAGAATATGTATAATGTAATAAGATATATTATATTTCTTTAGTCTACCATCATTTTCCCAAGAATTGGGATAACGGAGCGCTAAAAAAGCATCGGAAAAGAAAAGCAGTAGGAGAGTATGAAAACAATGGATCGAAAAGAAGCCAGCCTTTCGACCCATCTGTACATTAATAGTGAAAGTCGTACAGACAGAAATGATCCATACACCTAGAAAGCTTGTGGCTGGGACCCGCGACGGACCTCACTATGGTAAATCGTCATGTAAGGGTTCATCCCTTGCCCAGGTGGGCACAACCATACCCCCCCCCCATGCCAAACTCACATTCCTCCTCTTCAGACATTCGTTCACTCGACTCAATCCACTGTTCTTTCGGTATCCCTGCCCGGTCGGTTCCCTAACACTCTCCACTATAATCGCGCGTTAACACGCGACTATCTTTTAACCTTTTGTAAGTGGGCAGGCAATTCCTGGAGGACTTTAACAGATTCTTCCTTTAAATGTATATCAACACTCAACCGATCTTTCTTAATAGAAGAACGCCGACTGAAAAACCAAAAACAAAGTACAACAGCTGTTAATATGACAAAGCACAAAAGCCTGAAAATTATCTAATATAAGATAATTAATAACAAATTGAAAGTATTCTGAACACCCGATAGCATGGACCCCTAAGATTGTCATCTGAACACATGACTTTAGAATGATAATATTTCTTAATTCCATGACATAGTCTCACTATCATACAGATAAACACAGGTTGAACACGGACTTCTCGTGGATGCCTAAGACATCCTATGGCGCACTCAAGGACTTAGTCCCTTACATTCACTTATCGATTTTAATTGCTAAAAGCAACCTTCCTGCCCTTAACAACTTTCCTACTACATCTGCATCATTCGTTCCCTTCTCATCCAACATATTTCGTAAATATTTTAACTCAGACACTTGCCTCCAGATGCTCACCATCTAACATTCACCTTCACATGAGGACTGTCCTCACTTCTACAACCATAACCTTAAGACTCTTATCATACGTCTTACTATTCAAACAGCCCTCTTTTTACATTCACCTGCCCTGCCAAAATCTCTCTACCAATCCTCTCAAACTTTTCTTCAGATTGCACACAAAAACCAAATAATTTCGCATATAATAGGTAGGGCAACCTCCGCATCATCTCCATTCTCCATGCATTCCTAACACCATTTACTGCAATTCCCTCATCGAATTCTTAATTCATAACCCCATCCAAACATTGGAATAACCAAGGGAGACAAAACAACGCCTGTCTCAACTCCACTATATTAATCCTACGAACATCACCACATTGACATTCATTTATTCTTACCCACATGCTTCCTATCGTCATACATACCTTTTGTTCCATTTCCTAAGCCTACACAACAGACCATATATCCTAATACTGCCATAAGCTTCCTCTATTACTCTATCATAACGCCTGTTGTAATGCCATAAACTAATATGATATTTATTTCTTCTCCCTTTTTACTCAATCATATTGTTTCAATGTAAGATTGATCCCACACATCCTCTACCACACTCCTAAACGCACCTTGGTTCTTCACCATTTTCCCATCAGTCACTCGACGCAGCTCTTTCCGATCCAAAATAGCATATATATTCCTTAATACACTCAATAAACTTATTCCCCGCTATAATTTATTCTTTAGCGTTCCCCTAGTTTCTCCTTTCCCTTATATAAGCGTGTACTCATTCCGCTCTCCCTCCAATCTGAACTATTAGGCTCCATAAACGCTTTATTACAGCACACTTCCAAATCAATCAATCAGCCATCCTCGCTCGGCTCATTGATCATTTTCACTGTAATTTTCATCTATACCATGCAGATTTCCATTCTTTCAACTGTTCTTCACCTACCATTACCTCCTCCTACTAATAACCTCATCCCCAAAATACCCTAGTTCCTTCTTGCACATACAAAACCACACACATGTCACTAACACCTCTTACCTTACTGTTAATATTGGGTGCAGATTTTTCCGAATGTTTCCTTTCCACTCCTCGCACAATCATTTCAATCAGTTACAAAAAGCACCATTCCTTGTCATTATTCTAAGCAGAATTCCCCTCTATTCCTCATTCTTAACCTTTCTGCTTCCTTCCAGAAGAGCTTCCTATATCCTTGTATGTCCTCATTCATCCTCCTTCCAAACTGTTCATTTACCTCATTGTTCCTCCAACCAAGCACCTTTTAGTATTTTCTTTTTCCTTCCTTATATAATTCCAAGCATCTTTCTTTTGAAACTATCATTTGTGGTTTTTAGTACATTCTAACCACTCTTTTTACACACCTTACCGTATTCATCACCTATCTTCATTCCACCATGTCGCCTTCTTTTTCCTCCCCACTGTTAAGCTACATCACACACTTCCCTTCTGAACTACTAACATTGCTTCCTTCATTTGCCCCAGAATTTGTTCAGTATCAACTTGTTCACATTCAACGCGTTTTTCTTAGCGAGCGCTCTTACATACTTATCCTTATTGTCCTGGCTCACTTAACTTCTCACTCTTAATTTTTAACCATACTACCTTTCGTATTCACCTTCCTCATCCATCCAAGCCCCCCAAGCTAACTTATTTTAATCTATCAGAACAA
>JABUQX010065769.1:30000-40000 GCA_015478945.1 Trachelipus rathkii | reverse complement strand
TCATCATCAGGTGTAGGGCAAGATTCTCAAAAATTTATCGCCATTAAATTCCTACAGCCTAGGGACATCGCCACAAAATTCTCTAGCTTCCAAAAATATAAGTTTCCTGAAGAAGCCTTAAATTCTTTATAAGCCACAAAATGTATCTTTTTTGATTAGATATCTTTTTACGTATATGAGATTACCGTTGATTATAACAAAAAAAACAAAACACCAATGGGCTGTAGAGCTCGGGTCGGAGAGCCAAAAGACATTCATAACTCGATTTAAAAAACCATCGCTAAGAATGATTCACAAGATAGGTTTTCCTGAATGCTTATAACTTTTTAGTCTGATAACCTATACCAAGCAACACACGGCATCGTTTGAAAGGGAGTTTTTCCTTTCCTGAAATCGTATCTAAAAACATCCGTCACCTGCAACGAAGCACCCACCCGAGTCAGGGAGAGACTGTCAAATTTGGCCTTACTTTCCATAGAATCAGAACTTTAACCCAAAATATCAAATTCACCATTGCCTGCCGTATGAAAATATTATACAAATAGAGTTCCGCAGGAAGAAAATGAAAGCAGGAATTTATTCTTTTCAAGTAGCGTGAGTAGTTGGTTGAAAGTACCTTTTACACTAACACATATTAAATAAATAAAATTATAATAATAATATATATTACTATATATATATAAATATACTATATATAGTATATATATATATATATATATATATATATACATATTTAATATATACTTATATATATTACTATATATATAATATATACATAATATACTATATATATTTTATAAATGGTGTATGTACAAGGTGGATATAGATATTAATAAAAAAATAAATATGATAAAAGTACAAATAATACTAATTACTATATAATATATATTATATATATATTAGTAATAAATATATATATACTATGAATATATATTTACACATATATATACGTATATATTATATATTATATATAGTATAATATATATATATATAATTATATAATACTTCAATAAATGATTATATATAATGATATATATATTAGAATTATAAATATTATTATAGATCACTTAACTAATATATAATATATTATATAAATATATATATATATATATAGTTATATATATAAAATAATAATAAATATAACTATATATATATATAAACAATTTATGATATACTTAACTAGACTACCTATATATAATAGGAGGTATAATAAATATATATATATATAGTCTTATATATATATATATACTAGTAAAATAACTATATATATATACACTATTATATATATATATATTATTATATATATAATTCCAATAATATGGCTAAAGATCAGCACCAGAATAGTTCTATTTGAGGTGGAGTTAATGTTGAAATGGAATGTGAATATAGAGATAGTGGTGTTATATTGAATAATTAATGATGTGAAGTAGAGGCTAATCGGTAAATCACACAATTATGTATAGTTATTATTATTTGAAATAAATTTTTAGTAAGGCTATAATTATAGTAGAGGATAAATGAGTAAAATGAAAGATAATCCATGAGGCTATCAATCAGTATTTCTCAACACATTATTTTGGACCTACCAGTTCCCTTAATTAAGAGAATTTTCTCATTTCCAGGTCCCCTACCATAACAAAAGATAATTCATAAAACCAAAAATAGTATAATATTATATATTATTATATATATATATATAATATAGAAACACAAATAATTATATATATATTAATAATAATTTCAAAATATATTAATAAGTATATGAAAACGGAGAAAAGATACTGAAAAAATTAATTATGTGACACCAATACAAGCGAAAACGGGCCTACTAGGAAATAAAATAAGCTTATAAAACTTACTAACTGACGGCTCTAAGATAATTACACGTCGAGTAAAATAAACGATATATATTATTATCGGGCTCTAGCAAAAATGATTATATAAGGCAATACTAATATAGACCTTTTAGTTAATATAATAATTATATAACGTAGCTTTGCAATAAATATCTGTTTGGTTTATTGGACGAATAACTATTTGAAGATAATCTATAGGCTAATGTCTAAATTAAACTATTAAAATGAACAGTCCCGGAATCAACCTAATCAGTTACTTGTTTTCACTAATGTATAATTTACAAATAGAGAAATTTAACAAAATTCCCTTGGATTTTTTCGTTCGATCTGCGATAAAATTAACCGTTATACTTGAAATTTACGAATTACCTTACCTAAAAAACTAAAATAGAAAATTTTGAATAAAGAGGAAAAGAAATATTATATAGATTAATTAATCTAAACAAAATCAAATATCAAAATTTTTTTTTCATTTATTTTTCATTGTATATTGGAAAATTTTCTCATTAAATTCCAAGATAACATAACTTTTGATTGTAAAAAAGTATATATGTTATCCCGGAAATCAAAGCACTTAGACAATTAGTACCCTATGATTATATAAATTATAAATCTCTATAATGTAAATTACATTACTATATAATATATAAATTTATTATATAATATAATATTATAAAATAACTATACCTCAAACGATTAGGAGTTGACGCTTCCAAATTTAAAACTACTACCTGTGTGCGGATATTACGTGTACTCGATGATAGTAATCAACGGATACGCCTCTCTAATAAAGAGAAATAACGGCTTTTATGAATCCCAACGTTAATCGGCTCCCTACCTGTATTATAAGGATCGTGTTATTCGTGGGTCCTTTTTTTCCAAATGGGTATCGGTTGTACCTTTGCAGGACAAAACAAGCCATACATACGGGTACCTATACAAATTAAATTTTTTCGAGAGAGGAGCCGGTAGGAAAAATATTTGAAAAACAAGATTATATATCTAAATCTCTTCTTCTAAATTTTTAATATTAAGCATATTGTCCTTATCCTGCCTCCGAAAGTATAGACATGATCCCCTTCCCAACGATATGAGAGAGACTGTTTCTCAGTAGATTCCTCACCCAAAAAGTAAAATAGTACTCGCGCTAAGTAGTCTCGGCACATATTATATCCATAACGATACCAAGATTTACCATCAAAACATTGGGCCGATACTACCAGCAGTACCCTTATATTTAAACTCGATATATCACAATAGATCGGTACAAAGAAATCCGCGACACAATAAAATATAGATTATATATGGTAATCCAACTCAATAAGAATAGAAGGAATTGTGAGATGATAAGTTATAATCTGAGATAAGTATATATGAATATAGAGATAGAGAATATATATATATATATAAGTATATAGAACTAAAATAGAAGAGTAATGTAAGATAGAGGGATAGATAGAGAAGATAAGATAAGTATATATAGATATGAGATAGAGATGAATTTAGAGATAGATGAGAGAATAGTGAAGAGTGATGAAAGTAAAGTAATAGAAGATATATATTATAAGAGAATATAAGAAGTAAAAGAATGAGTATAGAATACTAAGTAGTAAGATAGGATAGAAAGATATACTGAGGAATATGAGAAAGATAAGGTAAGAGATGGAGAAGAAGAATAGAAGTAAGTGATAGTAAGAAGTGAGAGGTAGTAAATAATAGTTATATACATACAGAATATAAGTGATATAATATAGTATATATATATATATAATATACATATAATAATAATCATATATATATAGTATATATATATAGATGAGTATATAAATATAGAATAGGAAGAAGTATAGTAATGTTATATGAATGAAGAATATTATATGAGAAAGATATAGAGAGAGAAGATAGAGAGAAGAGTAGTAAAGAATATAGAATGAAGAGAAGTGAATAGAGAGAGAGGAATAGAGAATAGAGTATATAATATATATATATAGAGTATATATATATATATAAGAGTATAGAGTAATATAGTAGAGGAATAATATATTATAGAAATAATATGAAATGAGAGAGAGAGAGAAGAAGAAGAAGATAAGATATAATGAGAAGGAGAGATATTGAGAAATTGGAAAGTGAAAATAATAAATCACTTGCGATATATCAATAATAGATATTCACATACATTTATCACTTATTATATATATATTATATCATATATAATATTATAATTATATATATATATATATATTATATAATAATATATATATATTAATATAATATATATATAATTATATATTAATATATATATATAAATATATATATATAATATATATATATATATATACTAATATATATAATATATATATATATATATATTATTTTTATCATTACAAGATTCTTTTTTTATGCATAACTATAAGGTGATGTGAGGATTACATTAACTCTACATTTAACAAAAAAATATTAAACAGTGCCAAGAGACTTATATTCACATTCCCAACCCCTTTACACTACAAAGAAAGAATTCTGGGTTTTCTGGTTGTGGGTGGTGTCAAAATTGTCTTTAACATTTATGGAAACCATAGTTAAAATTAACTTTGAAGAGAAAATACGAAAGGTTTTATCTTTATTCAAAAGTGAAGTACGTGGAAAAAATATATTACACTTTTTATCCTATATTATAGGTTAATTAGTACAAAGATTCATGTTTTGTCTTCTTTTAATCATTTAACCTTTACTGTTCATTTAATCGGAAATTAGTTTTTTTTGCTACATCATATTCCAGTTATTGAAATATAACATGAAATAAAGTATTGAAGAAAACCAGTCCCATACACTAACGGCTTGCTTCTGGAACACATATTTGAAGTGCATTGCTACTTGGGTTCTGCAGAGGGTTCATGCTGGTTATTTCTTCTACATTTTCTTCCGGTTGAATCTAAACTCTTCCAAATTAGTTAAAAGTTTCTCACCCCACCTGTCATAGTCCTAACTAGCGTCGATAACTCAGATATTTGAAAGGTGATCTAGAATGTAACTAATAGAAGAGAAGAGATATAAACAAGCATATTACGATATACAATGAAGTTGGTACGGTATCCAAACATATGAAGTTCGGTCAAAACTTTTTCGCATATCGGCATAAAGTCCTACTATAATATTATAATATATATATATTATATATATAGATTATATATATATATATATTATTATATAATATCATTATATATATATAATATATATATATATATATAAATAGAGTATATATATATATATATAATATATATATAATATAATATATATATATATATTTATAATATATTATATATATAATATAATATATATAGATATAATATTATATATAATATATAAATATATATATATATATATATATTATTATATATATATTTATAATATATATTATATATATATATATATATTATTATATATATTATAATATATATAATATATAATATAATCATAATATATATATATATTATATATTATAATAAATATATATAATATATGTATAGTTACTTTGCTTATCAAATGTAAAAATATATCGGGAATATATATTTTTTCCAATCTTTATTTGTATTTGCTCACAATGTATCCAAAGCAAATAAATATTTTTTTGTTTAAAGAAATGAAAAAAAAAATGAAGAAATAGATAATACTTCGTTCTTCTTTCTCAAAATTTTTGTTCACAATAGTTTTGCTTGTGGGAAGATTATTGCAATTTATTATAGAAGAAATTTGAATGTCTTAAATATTAAGAAAAACATTATATATAATTATATATATATATATAATCATATAGATATTTATATATATTTATATATAATATATATATATATTATATATATATATATATATAGTATATATATAATAATATATATATTAATATATATTATATAAATATATATATATATATATAGATATATTATATTATATATAATATTTAATATTATAATATATATATATATATATTGTCTCTTATTGTGATATTATAAATACTGATATGTGTAGTAAATTTTTAAATCTGTCAGCGTCGACGTGACCATTTGGACCACTAATAAAATAGTGCAATTAGTAAAAGAAAAGATGTATACATTAACTACCTAAAATTAGAAGAAAGAAAAATACATAATTATATAAATAATCCTTATATAAATAGAAAGGACGGAATATTGAATTGAAATATAAATATATATATATTTGAACATGATTATTATAATACTAATATCATAACAAAACTAATTATGGAATACACGTATGATATAATAAAATTTCATGAAATTTATCCATACAGTTGAGAAAGTATTATCATAATATTTGTTAAATGTTTTTTTTAATTGTGAAATTTAATACGGTAATCGAAACAGCGTAGTTAAAAATTATCTCGCATAAGATTATAGTAACGAATTTGGAATCTTAAAAGAAATCAACGCAGCATTTTTCATCAATGATTAAGCATTTCTGTCGTGTGTTTAAAAATCAGTCTTACTAATTTTACTTCAGTTTCGTCAATATTTATCCGTGACCGATGATACCTTAGCTCAAGCCTATTCAACTATAAAACTAATCTTTATTTTCTTAGTTATGTGAATAATTAGACACAATATTATTTAAAAAAACTTGTAAGATTTCTTTATGGCCATTCTATATGCTTCATATAACTATTTTATGTATATATCTATGACAATTTTATTGATTAATGGATAAGGTTACTTATCGTGAATTTCCCGTCCTCCTAACTAATGTTCAACATATAAAATCCATGAATATATATATATATTAATATAATTAAATATAATAAAATTATATTATAATTTAATAATATAATATATATATAATATATATGATTATATTAATAATATAATATATAACTATATATATATATTAATTAAAATTAAAATATTTAATATATATTAATAATAATATATATATATATATATATAATATATATTATATTTATATTACTATTATATACTATTAATATATATTAAATTATAATATATATTTAATAATATATTATATTATTATAAATAAATAATTATATTATTATATAATATATATAATAATAATATAAAATATTAATATATATATTAATATGTATAATTATTATAATATTATAATATAATTAATATATATATTAATATATATATATTATAAATATATATTAATTAATTTAATTATCCTGCCATCCTTAATTAATTTAATTTATAAGAAAAAGTAAGAGATTAGTTACTGCAATGTAACTCTCCTGCCATCCTTACTTAATTTAATTAGATATAAGAAAAAGTAAGTGATTAGTTACTGCAATGTAACACTCCGTTCCTTCGATCAAGAATTAAAAGAGAAATATTGTACCTGTTTATTTGTGTGAGGGGTTATGTTAAGATTTTATATAGATAATAAATATGCCAGCCCATTAATGTTATAGGTAATTAGAGTTGGACCATTCTTCGCTATTAACAATAGGATAATAATTATAGTTTGAAAAATAATTATCACACTTTATAAAAAGAATGAAAATATAAAATATAATATTAAGTGCAAAGCTTATTAAAATTGTTTTTAGATACAAATGGATGTAAAGTACTTACCAACTATAGCTACTTGAAAAAATCAATTCCTCTTTCCTTTTATATTCTAATCCTGCCGAGTAAGACCATTTATATATACTATAATAATATAATATAATAAGTATGATAATATATGTAGAAGATTAAAAGTCAAAGAAAATATCTCCAGTAGACCAGGTATGAATAAATGATATGATATAATTAAATAATATAAAAAAAATTCTGATTCTATGGAAAGTAAGGCCATAAAAAATTTGACTAGACTTCCTCCATAAGACTCTAAATCAGTGTAACTTCGGGTTAAAGGATGTTTGTATAATATAACAGAAATTTTAGGTGAAAAGAAGATAAATAAATACTTACCTTTCAACAGGGCCGTTGCGTGCTAATGGATTATGGTGATTCAGTAACTAATAAAGATCTTAAGATTACAGGATATAAACCTTAAAATCTATTGTAGAATCTTCTGCTTAACGATGTTATTTAAAATCCGTTTAAGTAAATGTCTTATTTTCCGAAATAATAGATTAGCAATATTGATTTTGTTTATAATTTTTTGTTATAATAATCACTAGGTTATAAATTGCTAATTACAGTATAATATAATAAAATATAATATAGTAAATATAATAATATAATTATAATTAATTAATATATTAATACACTATGGAATACCATATGTGGCTATTAAAGAATCTAAGGAATTTATAAGGTATACTTATAAATAATATACAGGTGAAATAATACTTTAGTTTGGGAAGCTAGATAATGTGAGTAAAATTATTTGTGAGGGATATCCCCTAGCTGGTTAAGGATATATTTATATAATGGTCCAACGATCAAAATAATTTTAAAAGAGGTAAATACTTGCCCTCACTATACAATGAATTGTAAAATAAGTAATATAATTATGCCATATTAAATATTTCATTAAAATAAGGTTTTTCATAACATAATGTGAGCTTGACAATAATACTAATTACTCATCTTCTCTCTCTCATCTTCTCTACCTATCTCTATCATACTTCTCTCATTACCTCTTCTATATAACCTTACTTATCTACGTCTCTCTTCTCCTCTCTTCTCTCTACTCTCTTCGTCTACTCTCTTACTATTATCTCTCTTCTCTACTCTCTATAATTAATATAACATAAATATATATCTTAAATTAATATATTATATAAATAAATATCATATATATAATATATTATTAATATATAATATTAATTATATTATAATAATATATATATTTATTAATAATATATATATAATAATAAAATTAATAATTATATAATATATTATATATTATATAAATAATATAATATAAATAATATAATTAAATATTAAATAAATAATATAAATATTATAATATATAATATATTATATATATAATTAAATAAGTTTTGTTTTTATTTAATTTAAAAAAATATTAGTTCCTTAATTATTTTTATTATATGTAATTTTCATACATTATTTACAATATTTGCAGTAAACTAGCCATAACTTAATTTATAATGTAAAATAAATAATAAGTGTAGGACCAATTTTAGTAAGTAAGAGTCATTTTACGACGTTATTTCGATAGAGTAATAAGTGTAGATCCATTATGTGAAAAATATAATAACCTAATATACGAAATAGACAATAAATAATATAATATCGCTAAGTAAGTTTTCTTTATATACTGATTTTATATGCCATTGAATAACAATACTCTATAAGTGTTTGAATAAATGAACTATATTATATATAATAATTAAAAATTTTTTACTGAGTAAGGAATCTATACTTTTACTAAAGGGAACATCAAGAGGAGATTCCGAAAAACCCGCACAAGCTCAGATGATTCGAACCACATACGCTTCAGCATCCAAAAGTGAGCCCAAAAAAATCTAATTTTGTTGCTTCAGCGCGAAGAGTACGTGTTATCTGCTAAAAGAGCTTATATAGTGAAAGATATATTAATAGATAAGAAAGGTTAGCAGCGAAATCATTGAGTATAAATAAATGTACACATAGTATAAAGTGTGAAGACATTATCTCTTATAAGTGAGTGAAAGAAATTATAGAAAAGAATTTTGATAGAATAATGTCAGAAGCATTGGTTACGTTATTATGCAATATGATAAAGGTAATATTGGCTTTTATGTGATTATTGTCCCAATTATTCTGTATTCTGAAGGAGTGACCCGACCGTAGGTACGCTTCCTTGCTATGTCCATAGTCTGCTGATAAACACTAGGTCGGCCAACTAGATAGATAGGTATAATTCAAAATATTTACCATAATTAGTATCTAGTGAGAGAAACAGATAGGAAATAACACCATTGGTGCTTGTGAACCATTGTATGATTCACCCAAAAATGATATGATTCTTGGATATGAGAGATAGGTTAAGAGAATTTTGCACTGTGTATTTATGAGAGTGATTTAAGATATGTTTAAATTAGTGAATTTTATAGGAGAGTCATAAAGATCTGTTATGAATAAGACATGAATCGAGATGAATTTATCTTACTAGATTGAGAACTTAAATCGTAGAATAGATAAATTCGGAAT